>JAVTVY010003843.1:0-39990 GCA_036873755.1 Hanleya hanleyi | reverse complement strand
TCATCTATGTCGTACGACCGCAATAATGTAAAATACAACATCTTGGCTGACAAGTTGCTTTGCTTTTGAGATTTGGATTATGTTTTTTTATATCATTGCAAATTCTGAATATACCAAAACTACAGTGCTTACAAAAGGAACAAAGAAGTGATTCAAAAATTATCATGCAGACTGTACCCGGCCGGTATAGTATTTTATTTCTTTTTTTTTTTACAAATTGTATTCCTTGCCAACGTCTCAGTATGTATGAAATATTGACGTTAAGGACGCAGTACATTCGAGCCAGAAATCGTCCCCAGTTTGAGGTGCCAAAAATAATCCTTCCCAAAAATTAAATATTACCTATTAAAGAAACATTTTGACTGGCATAAAGATCCACATTTTGTTATACACAGAATAATTCCAAGACATTGAGTATCACGGTTCTCGAAGGACAGGACCCTGAAGTATTACTGCAAAATCGCTGATTTTAAGTGAAGACGTCTAATTCTCTTTGTAAATATATTCATTTTACATTCGAACATAACAGAACTTGCCCCGGTCCGCAGCTACATACTTGAACAATCTCTTGGAACTTGATCAATCTATTAAGACAAAGCATAACACTAATCCTGCATGGGTAGGACTTTGCACTCTTAATATGTTTTCTGTTCGGTCCAACGTTTTCGAATTGCACGAAAGTATACACCAATTCACGGCCTTATCTGAAAATCACGATACTCGCTGGCTTGGAGTATACATTTGTATCAAAATCTATTTTTTTCCATAGGTCATATTTTTCATATGTTCCTAGCTCCAATCACATCCTTTGGGTGGTACGCCATAGTAATATCGAAGGTTTAAATTTACGGGTATATGTATTTTCATCTCCTGATGAATGCATATTTATTTTGGGCGTCCTCGCAAATTCTACCTATTAAAACATGTATAAATTTACATTTTTGTTTAATATCCTGCAACACCAGGTTCAGGATATGCTGTACCGTATTTCTTGCCAATCTCAATATTTTTATATGCCGGTATTGGCGAAAATGTTATATTTCGTAATTTCTTCGTGCATGTAAAAAACTGCATCCACAGGTAATTTTAATTATTTTTATTTTTATGTTGTGCAGAACGGAATGTGTTCTCTCAATATTCGGTGTCGCCGGATGAAAATTTAATTACATGATTTATATTTACCGGTATATTTTTTTCATATCTTGCAGAAGCAAATTCGGAAATTGCCGTACCTCGTGCCAATCTCGATATATTGGCACAATTTTGGATCTTGAATTTTCACCTTTGTAAAATGTTTAATTTGGATTGTAAAAGCATACATTTTCGGGTATAAATTGCCTTCTATCTTAAATTCCAAGTTCGGAATGTACCGTACTTGTCAATCCAGTGGTTTTCTCGATTACAACTTAGGGTGTCGACGTACTTGCTCAAGTTATACAGGCAATTTGTATACAGGTTTTCGTATTTTAAATGCCGACTGGATGTGTTGACTTCATCTAAAATCCAAGTTTAGATCAATGAAATCTGCATGTTATGCATGGAAGTCGTAGCCAGTTCCAAACATTAGATGATTGAGTTTCGTTGTGATGTAAGGCACTGGCAAACTGAAATCACAATAATTGCACCTGTAGAGGAGATCCAAATTAGTTATGTTCTCCATAGTGTATACCTGCTTTTAGCCAGGAAAAAGAAGGAGAATGAGTGTAAAATGCAAGAGAAATTGTTGTCTTGCATCGTGACATGCAATTTTTGGGCAATCATCTATGCCCTGAAAGGAACATCGATGTTGACACTTCTGTCTTTCCTTTGTTGGACGATTCATATTTCAGAAGGAGAGTGATATGTGCATAAATAACATCCATATTATGCATGGAAAATTGGGTAGCACGTCGAAAAGTCGTACAGCGCGATTTTCTACCTCTTCACAAAGGCGCACTGTGTCACATCGAAAAGGGGCACAGTAGCAGTTATGAGTGCGCTTTGCATTTCGACCTCTGCTGAGAACGTGGAAGAAAATTACATGCTTATTTCTACATATTAATAATGAGAACTAATACATGAATAAATATATGTCTTTTATGTACTTATAAAAGTGATAGTATATGGAGAAATATCCCATCCTTTCACAAAATTTGTTATATTTTCTTACCTCCCTATCGCTAGAGTGAAAGCATGCGACACTATAATAGCTGTTTTTGTCTGAATTTATTCCCATTACCTTGATTATTCAGTTATTATCAAGAATTGTCGCCAACACATGATGGTCTCTTGTGCTTGTCTTCCTATCGCCTTGAAATGTTGCCAAGATGACAATTGTTTTTGTGTGTCATCAACGATTGCGTCAGGAAGACGTACAGTTTCATCGTCATAAATATATCACAGGCGGACAGACTTACACACTGTGAATAGCATTGATTGACAGCCAAGGATAATATGGACACTCCCAAAAACTGCAAAATTTGGGACCGGGTTCAATCATCGACGCTATTCCAAAACTCATTTGTGGGCTACAGTGCGGATTCATGTTTAAATATTCTTGGAGGTTTACTAAAGACTGTGGGACAAACAATTTGCCAGTAAGTGGATTAGTTTCAAATAAATCCATCACTGAAAAAGTGTCCAATAACTGGGCGCAAACTTGCATTTTCATACCGTGGATGGTCCCTGCGTTTCAACTATTCCCAGTCTCTCCACGTATTTTTTCTTCAATATTTTTTTATGACGATTTATCACTAAAGATGTAGTCCTTTGTCCAGTGTTACTTTCTCGGCCATACGTGGTCGCATGGCTGACCTGCTGACTCTTATTCATAAAAAGTGTCCAATAACCGGGCAGTCATGCTAAAGCAACAACAACATCTCTCTTCTCTGCATTTGAGAGAGTTCGGAGTGTTTCTAGCCCGAAAACGTCGGCTAAGGAGTCTATTTTTTTGTTTCTTTTTTTTGCTATGCCACGCCCCCTTACTCTAAATTTACCTATCAAAGTAGAGTTTCTGAGTTAGGAGTGTTCCCAGAAGGGGTGGGGAAAAACTATCAGTACAGGGATAACGATTTGGAGATATCCAGTGAGTGCTCAGATAGTCAAGACTTCAGTAACAACAAAGTAGACCAGGAGCATATTGTTAGGCAGAAATTATGATGGTGTATTCATTTTCACAGATGAGATAGGTCGGCAGTAGGCAACCCAGGCTTCGGGCATTGTTTTCCCCAAGGGTCTCAAATCGGCTCCCATCTGTCTCAAGAAAGCCGTCGCCAAGGTGGGCAATAATTATGTTGGAGAGGTGGCAGGCATCTGACTAGGTCTGGAATATGTAGCAGACACTTCTGTAGAGGCAGATGTAAACATCTTCACAGACTGTCTTTTCTTCAGACAATTCCAGGCAACATAGCTGAGGATATTAGTGCTATTAGAACCTCAGCTAGATCCATTTTGAGACGTGGAGTAAAAGTCCGATGCCACTGGTGCCCAGGCCACCGTGGAATAAGAGGCATCGAGATTGCTGATGAGTATGCTAAAACTGCGGCACAAGAGAGGCTCAGTCTATGCAGTCAGAATTAGCGAATGATGTTTCGACACATGACGAAAAAGGCTGTAGTTAAATGGCAGTGTCCGGTTGGAAAACTCCACAAAGGTAAGCTGTGTCCAGGCTGTGATCAAGGAGACAAACACCAGGAAGTTTTTTTCATAAACACGAGGGAGAGAACAAAGCTGCCTGAACCAGATCCTCAGTGGTCATACCAAACTGAAACATCATCAGGTGAAGCTGAACACCAACATAACATCAGCAGACTGCAGTGTCTGTAATGTGCCTGAGACAGTCTATCATTATGTCTACACACAGGCCCGCAAAACAAGAGTTTTGGGGGGTGTGGACAGTGGTATTACGGTGCAGTGTCGAAATATATATATAACCCCATGCTTTATATAAATCCACAACAAGGCGTGAAACGCACTTTGGGTGAATCGAGAAATTAACGGTTTATCGCCAAAGAGAATACATCAGCATATAATTCTACAAGTATCACTTTATATATTCCCGTCGTCAAATTAGTAAATTTGTGCAATTTTTAGCTCGCCGTATACGAAGTAGGCGAGGTATTGGGAGAGAGAGGGGGAAAGTGGCGGTGTCGGTGTTGATGTCGGTGTCGGTGTTGGTGTCCGGTTAGACTTATGTTTAGGCTGGACTTAGAAAGTTTTCTGGGTTAATCTTTTTTGTTTAGGCTGGACTTCTTATTAGGCATGAGATGCAGTGTACATTGTATATAGTCATACATACCAAATCACATACGACAGATTTCATTATAAAGGGGGCCAAAGACACTATTTTTTTCTCAAGCCCTAAATTTAGTGAAACACATGCAGAATCAATCTGAGTTTCATTCTAAATGAAAGTATATGGATTGTAGATATAGAATACATAAAATGTTTGCAATATACAAACAACTTTTCAAAATAATTTGAAAAGAAAATATCGAATTGCTGTGTTGTAGGACAGACAAAAATCCCACTTTTCTTGGAGACCAAATTGCAATGCCATAGAATATATTCTATCTGTATTGTTTTCAGCATTGAAATGTTCCAAAATATTGATATGGGGTGGAACTGTGATTTAAAGTTGAACTGCAATCATTGTAGTGTACAACAAAGCCAAATGGTGAAAATACAATATCTTGATCAATTTCCAAGGTTGTCCGTCCACATCTGTAATTTTAGCACCTCTATGGTATTTGGTCACCTGTATGATACAATACTATCATCTCATACTTTTAATGAATTTGGTACGGAAAACGCTTATGTGTGGCTGATTCGGCACATAAAATCAACCAAAATATTTAAAAAGTAAATAAAAAATAAGGTTTTCAAAAACTGCTAACGTGACTGCTAATAGGATGTCCGTCCACAATTAAAGTCACGTTAGCAACAACATTGTTCAAGCTATACTCTATTCTATCACAGTTAGTCAACATTTCATTGTAAGTCTGTATTTCCTACACAGCACTTCCACTAACAATGTAATTGATGAGTCATGTTAAGTGCAATTGAATGTGAAAATTCAATTTGTGTTGTGTCCGTCCACTTATGTAATGTTAGCAACAGAGTAACGTTAGCAATACAACTAAGTAGGATTTACGTAAATTTTGTTGCAAATACAGGTCTTTCTTATGTTTGCTTGGCAGAACTGACAAAGTGAGCAGAGTTGGTTGATAATAGCAGCCTGCAGTATTTATTTTTGCAGCTAAATCATCAGTTTATAAGGTGTCTGTCTGAATGTAACATTAGCACTGCCATGTTTATTGCTAACGTGACACATGTCCGTCCACATGTGTCACGTTAGCAATGACTGACGCATGGTAAAAATATTGCATTGGCATTATCAATTTGCCTGATAGTTCATGTACATGTAGATAACAGAGCTTAGAAACCATATATCTGATCTTCATCATGGAAAATTCTGGGATTTTGTGAAAATTCCGTGAAATAGGCATGTCTGTCTGTCCACAAAGTCCGTCCAAATGTAATGTTAGCAACAGTAATATTCGATTTTTGTTAACCTGCAGGTTGGTTAACAGGCATTCCACATGCTCAAAAGAAATTTCCTCCTGATTTCTTTCTGAAATCATCTAGTTTGCAGCAAGCATCTTTTCCATAGCAAAAAAAGAAATGTTTCTGACGATGTAATGTTGCTAACGTTACTGTTTGTCCGTCCATAGCATCACGTTAGCAACCACGTTAAATCAAACTTTTACTCAGAAAAACTATGCGCCATCTGCATGAAATGCTTTGAATAGTTTCAAAAATCATTGTGGAAGCTAAGAATTAATTTTCAGTTGTGTGTGGTCAAAACATCACTTACACAGAAAACCTTTGGCAAACCTTGTGTCCGTCCTACACCCGTTCTTTGCATTTGCTGGGTACTTTTTGCATTGAAAAGTAGCTTTTCTGCTATTCCGGATGATCATGGACTGCTGGAGTGTTCATTCAATTATACTACATTGCATTAAGAGAAACATTTTGCTCCTGCTTCGAGTCAGAGCAGCAGAACACAGCCCTCCTGTAGTGATCTGCAGAGAAACTATCAGATGGAAGGGGGGCAACAAAATCTATTCTAGATTTTCTCACAACCGACCAATTATCTCAAAACTTTCACAAAATCAGACTTAAACCATCATTGTCAAGGTAACACATGCAAAACATACAATAGTCAGTGTTTATTTTTCAGTGTTGAGGGTCACGTTTTGGCCCCCATTATACTGAAATCTGTCATACACTATATTCCTTTATAGTATTTACTAATAGTTTGGTGACATTATTTTATTTCAGAAGTACAATATCAAAATAACCCCTGTTAGTTTTTATACGCCCGCCCAAAAGGCGGTCGTATTATGGGATGGCGGTTTCCGTCCGTCTGTCCGTCTGTCCGTCTGTCCGGTTCTCGTGTCCGGTCTATATCTGGGACAGTTTCCTATCCACAGCTCCAATTTTTGGTGAGTGGATACCCTACGGGGAGACGATGTGTCGCGTACCAAAATGAAGGTCAAGGTCACAGGTCAAAGGTCACTGGCCTAAAAACAGGAAATCACTGAAGTGTTCGTGTCCGGTCTATATCTCTGAACGTTTTCTATCCACAGTTGCAATTTTTTGTGAGTGGATACGCCACGTGGAGACGATGTGTCGCGTACCAAAATTGAGGTCGAGGTCAGAGGTCAAAGGTCACTGTTGCCAAAAATCAGGAAATCATTGATCGTTGACAGTTTTCTATCTAAAGTTCTAATTTTTGGTGAGTGGATGCCCTAGGGGGGGAACGATGTGTTGCATATTAAATGTAGGTCAAGGTCAGAGGTCAAAGGTCAGTGGGATTAAAAAATCAGGAAATCGTTAAAAATTTCTAATTTTTTGTGAGTGGGTTCAATAGGCGGAAATGAAGTGATGCGTACCAAAAATTAGGTCAAGGTCAAAGGTCACCGACCCCAAAATTAGGAAATTATTAAAAATAACATTTTTTGTGTCAGTAGATACATTAGGGGGACACGATGAGTCACATACCAAAATGTAGGTCAAGGTCAAAGGTCAAGGTCACTGTGACCCCAAAATCGTGAAATTGTTAAAAATCATGAATTTTTGTGTCCATTGAGAAATTGAGGGGAGACGGTTTGTCATGTACCAAAATTTAGGTCAAGGTCAAAGGTCAAGGCCACTGTGACCCCAAAATCAGGAAATCATTAAAAATCATGATTTTTTGTGTGCATTGTTAGATTGCGGGAAGACAATGTGTTGTGTATCAAAATTGAGGTCAAGGTCAAAGGTCAAGGTCACTGTGACCCCAAAATCAGAAATCATTAAAAGTCACATTGACATATGCCTGTCGAAGACGAGGTCGTGTAATGCGATGTTGCGTTCTGTCCATTCATCCATTAAAATTTGTTGTCCATGCGATAGCTCTAGTTTCAAGGTATGGATTGGTACCAAACTTTGAGTATACCTTACTCGCATGGCAAAGTGGAGCCATACATATGAGGTCAATTTGTCAAAGGTCTAGGTCGCAAAAATGAATCAAGCTTAGCTGACTAAATGTGTTGGAATATTGTTGGAATATTCAAAAGTCTTTCCCCTGCATTTATATGATATTGTCCTGTTGAGTTGTCTCCCATGTTTGAAACGCTTCATTTAGTTAAACTGTTGTGAAATAAAAAACATACATTTACAAATTTAACGGGGAGAGGAGTCCTTTATGAACTTCACACCTGTTTATTAACTCAAGGACAAAGGTTTACTTCATCTCTTTCTTCTTCCTTCATGAAAAATTCTCTCATCTGAAAGGAATTCATTTGCTGGAAAACTACTATTTTCTTGTTAATTTTGTGTCGCCTTAAATGAAGGACGCCATTTCCTTAAATTTTGTTATCAAATTCTCATTGACCCTGAAGCTTTTGCACAACCATATCTGTCCACACATTTAACTTACTATATTAATTAAAAGTGAGTTTGAATCAGTTTGTGAGCTCAGTCTTTACCCATGCACATTGTTATGGAGCATTACAGTATGATTGGACACAGTTGTCATTGCATTCTTTTATTTGCATACAAATGTGAAGGTTTACCACGGTGCAAGTGTCCCATTGCATGCTGGAAATGATAGATTTAGTCCTACTATTGCACTGTTATTAGCTTTGTTTGTTCACATATCATCACACAAAGTTACACCAAGAACGTGCTCAAAATTGCACACCTATTGTTCCTAACTATACATGAACTCATGTATTCATCAGATCTATGCAATAGGATGTGTAGGCTTACTTTTGAAAAAAAAAGTAATCTTTATTGGTAGTTATCAGTTCCTCCTTCAATCCAACCTCAACATCACTAAATATAGAAATCATATTTCTTAATAAATTTATTATTTTAAATGATGTGCATTGCCAATGATGTGCAACCTCAAATGATGTGCCATCCTGAAGGGCTCGATCTTTTTGCGAAGCTGCATATATCTCTTATATGTGATACTAACCTATTAGGTAGGAGATGCAGTGTACATTGTAGGTTTATACTTGGTGTAAGAACGCACAAGACAAAGCCTACAATAGCCTGTCTGAGCTCAACAATGCGTCTAGACGTGACCCTTTTCAGCTGCACAAAAGCCTCAACAATGCGTTCTTACACCAAGTATCGACCTGTTACATATACACAAACACGTCAAATCAACTACAATATATTCCTTTATAGTAATTACTAATAGTTTAATGACATTTTTTCATTTCAGAAGTACAATATTAAATATTAACCCCTGGTGGTTTGGAATTTTGTGTCGCCTTTAATGAAGAACACCATTTCCTTCAATTTTGGTATCGAATCCCATTCCTCATCATGATTTAACCTAAAGCTTTTGCACGAACCATATTTGTCCAGGCATTTCACACCCACATCTCAGACCAAATTTCAATTGTACATGTATTCATAATGACATGTATAAGCTTACTTTTGGAAAAAAAGGTAATCTTTATTTCAAGTTTTATAATATAGTTCATCTTTCAATCCCACTTGAACATCACTGACCAAGAAGTCAAATTTTTATTGCAATATGTATTGTCATTGCCAGTGATGTGCAACCTGAAGGGCTCGATCTTTATGCGAAGCTGCATGTTATTGACAATACCCAAAAGGCGAGCTGCCGGGTTACACAACACATAACCCTTGTTTACCTTTGCCAGGCGATTCAAAATCCAACGTAACTGTCCATCCATCTAGGAACAGCGCGATTATGGCAGGCTTTGTTCTCAATTCTGATTGGTCAGTCACGAGAGGTCACGCACTGATCAGCTGAGTACGGTAGTCAGTAAGAAACTTTTGAGGTGAGACCATCATCTTGGTACTGTGGGAAGAAAGAATATAGAAGTTGGGGCCATGTTCTCTTATCCAGTGTACAACAATGCATTCCGGTGGTTTTTACCCCTCGGCCAACTTTGGCCTAGGGGTATTGTCGTCATCATGTACGGCTGTCCGTACGTCCGGCCGTCCGTTACCGCGATATCTACAGAACCGTTTCATGCATGGCAACCAAACTTGTTACATCTATTTATCTTCCCGTAAATCAGAAGCCTATCGAAAATGAGTCATCTCGGATAATATTTTGCAGAGTTATGCCCCTTTTTACAAATAAAAATTTATGATTTGTTATTGTGATAATTTCAGAACCGTTCCATATACAACATCCTAACGTGATACAGTTGTTTCTCTTGACCTGAACTAGATGCCTATCGAAAATGAGTCGTGTCAGAAAGTATTTTGCAGAGTTATGCCCCTTGTCTAATAAAATCCACTAATTCCTACTGTCACCAACAACAGACATGAGAACAACAATTGACCACATCTATACAAACATTCCAAACGTGCAGTGTGGTGTTTCAGAGACCTATTACTCCTTTCATAAGGCTGTCTGGGTCGCATTCAATTAAATATCTCCCACAAAAGGTGCGTAAACAGTTCGTTCATTGAAGTTATTGATCTTTTTCCATTAAAGTTCCATTAACAGTTATTCATCCCTCCCAAAAAATGGACTGCTAACCATTCCCCCACCTGATTGATCTTATTCTACTAATATGATTCACTCATCTTGTTCCACTAACAAGTTTTTTTATCAGTAATTATAATAAACAAAATTTATTCACAACATGATTTGTAGTTTTACTTTTTTGTTTTGCTAACAACCTAACCTAACAACACTTTTTAGTTGCCACACGTCATTTTATATTCCCACCGCTTAAATGTTTCCCCAAATTTGGCTCTCTTCTAATGATTTTCATTTCAGCAATTTTAGTTGTGTTTACCAAGATATGACAAACGTATATCTATAGTGTATGTATTTATTCCAGAAACAAATTAATTTAAGGGGAGGAAAACTTGTTTTTTTTTTCAAAGAAAGTACACTTACAATACCAGGGGTAAATATTTCTTCCCACAAGCCAATCAATTGGTAGAGACACCCTTACATTATAATAGCTGGGGTTCAGAGCCGAGGGGTTTCGATAGTGCAGCTTCATGTTAAATTATAGACGTGATTGTAGTGCCAGTTATATGTTTTGTATAAATGGAACACCATCCTTTGGTGAACTGGTTAGAAAGAGTGTCTTTCGCTTCAAGTGTAGAATTGAAAATAGTAGTAATATCTTGCTAAAAACCATCTTGCACTCGGATGTAATGTTTAAATCGCTCTTTCAAGCCACTTGGCGAAATCAAGTGTTTATTGTTCCCTAAGCAGACTTAGAGAACCTATCTGAGTCTTTTTGTCTCATCAACCCAACTGTATATGGACAAGTTATGTCTGAAATAAAACTATTATTATTCTTATTATATTATCATGTCTGTGTTGCACTAATGTACATATTTAGCTTTAGGGATTCAAGATATGGTTAGCATCAATAGCATAGCCACCGTGAGAAATTGCAGAAGACTTTGTCGGCCAGGAACTATTTCAGGCTGTTAGGAGAGCAGCTGATGCCAGAAGACTTGGTCGGTCGGAAAGTATTTGAAGATGGCCGGAGAGAGCTATCGATGTGGGGAATCAAGAAGCAATCATTCCTCATAATTTAGATATAACTCAAATTGTGACTGGGCTGAACCTGGATGACCTCTGTTATTGGGCGGTCCCCAGACTGGCTTCAGCTTGGAAATAATAGAGTTTAGTTTAGAGCCGCCATCTACATATTCTTATCTATAGCCACAGCTGGTAGGGAATAATGGTATTGGCGCCAACTGATATTATTTTCCTGTGAAGAGGCTTGTGGTCAGATAGAATTAATTGGAAGTTGCACAAACAGCTGTCCATCCATACTTTTACACTAGCTGCCATGGCCTTCCAGCCAGGAGTTCCATACATCTATGTCCACATGCACAAGTCACGTACTGGCCTCCGTAGCCGGACTTGACAGTCGTACACATTACCTACCACACCGGTTGACCACCGGCTCCAGCTCCAGCTAGGGTTTCTCCATTCATACATCTATAGGCATACAGCCTTGCAAAAACTTCTATTTGGCGTCGTCGGGCAATTCATGCAGGAACTGCTCTCCATTTATTAATGTTGTCCCATACAGCAGATGAAAAGTGGGGATTCTTAGACCAGGTGCCAGTCCATCCACCATCAGGCCTTGCGTTTTGACCAGCCCAGGCCCCATGAAAGGTGGTTTTCACAGGGCCTACGTATCAGCCTGGTAAACACTAAGTGCTGATATTGTAGTTGAATTGAAATCAGCTCCCACTATGAGCAAATCAGCACTGTTAATAGCCAACAACAGGCCTATGAAATCAGCCTGGTGTGATTCTAGAATGCAAGGCCTGCACCATGTGTTATCTATGTCCATGTTGCCAGATCATCTGTGGACTATGTAACTACAATCTCTAAGCTTGATAACTCAACCTTGGAGTTGGGCGGTGAAGTGAGATGGTATTGAGCGGGGCCACTGAAGCCTGGAGGTCTATTCCTTCCAGGAGTGCCGTCGTGGTTAGCTGTGCAGTTGACTTGACCTGTGGTGTTTTGCGGAGTGACAGGCTGGTGTTATAATGAAGAAATAATAGATTATATGTATGATTTTGAACTATTTTGTCAGCTTTCTGTTCTAATAAATTTGATCATCATTTGTGGTGGGAAATTTCACTTCCTTTGATTGAATTATTACTGTAGCAATTTTCAGAGGCTTGATTTCAAATTAATGATGAAGCTGGTAATCTCTCATGTGTTTTTGTGCATTATCCATTTGCAGTTCTGTCATTTAAAATGTCACTGGAGCTACTGCTTATTGAGCAGAAGATCATGTTGTAAGACTAAAAACTTGCTAATGTCCTTTCTGTCTAATTGTCCGTCGAAGTTTTGAGATGGTAATGACATTCGTCTCAATTTAAAATTCTCTCATAATCCTCTGCAAAGCCAGTAGTTGTTCTAATGCACCCCGAGTGGCAGAACTACAGCGGGATAGTAAATAGCAACCAATGACAAATTTCCAGGTTTTATCACTAATCTGAGTATAGCATTTGACAGACTTTGTTGGTAATGACAATTCATCCATCAATCAAGAAATATCATATTTTTACATATATAACATATTTGCACGATACATTTTGGGAATATAATTTTGAATAACTATGGTTCAAATCTGGAAATTGAAAGGATATCATCTTCATATTAAAAATCAGAGGCATTGCTAATGTCATCTTGGACAGAAACATTTGCACAATGAGCTACAAAAGAATGCCTTTGGCTGGAGGAGCATGATGAAAAATGGTTGGGTGCACTGGCACAATACATTTTGCTGAGAAGCAACAGGAACTTGATAATGTGATGTCTAGCACTGTAGTATCACCTGTCTTTATTGCACCTTGTAAGCGTCCTGTCTGTGTCTTGTGTGCTGTCCTGTCTGTGTCTTGTGTGCTGTCCTGGTTCCATGCTGTTTCAAAGATTTCTTCTTTGAAGTAGCAGGAACGCAACTTGGCAGGGTGGTGCTTAGTTGGTTCGTCGCGAAATAGCTAAAATATTGTTGAAAGCAACTTTAAATTCTATTCACTCACTCACCCTTGGACAGAAACATTGTAATGATAAAAAGACTGGATAAAATCCAGTAGATTTGGATGTTTTCCTGAATGTCAACCCTGTACACTACATCATGCCATATATTGTATTCTGTGTTATCATTTTAATCTCTGACTAGTTATATATATATCATGTTATATGTTGGTAATGTTATTTCTTCAAGCGAGACAGACTGGTTTTTGGTGGAATCTGCCAAAAATATAAAAATACACTTTGGTATCTTATGGATTTACCTTTTTTTCGCTGTCCATTTTTCAAATTGCTTGCCTGATCAGGGTGCGAAATAGCTCTTTGCCCGGGCAACCAAAATTTCATTTGGGCAACCAAATTCTTCTTGAATTGCAATGCATTTAGATATGTTGCCCATGGGCAACTAGAATTTGATTTCCTATTTCACACCCTGCTGATGGACAGGTCTTTGAAAACTAAGCTAACCGGTGTTGTTGCTGGCCTTTTTTTCTTTTCAAGTTTTCTTTTGTTTTTTGGGGGTTGTTTTTTGGGGGGGGTGACAATTATGGTAATCCCTGTTATGATTCAATCCCCCTATCAAAATTCAGTCACCCTCAATTTTGGTGACACGAATCAATCAGTGGTTCTAATAAATTCGAACTCAAAAATCATTGAAAAAGAAATAATGGATTATATACCGGTACATGATTTTGAACCATTTTATCAACTTCCTGTTCAAATTAATTTGATCACCTCCAGAGTTTATGGTGGGAAATTTAACTTCCTGTGATTGAATTATTAGAGGGAAGTTGAATGTTTCTATTCGATATTATATAACATAGACTAGTATTACTCTACTAATAACGAAATGATTTATATTTTGTACAGGTTCTGACACGTTATAAAACAAAATGGAATATTGACCTTGTCCTCAAACCAGTGTTTTTGGGAGGAATAATGCAGGGGTCTGGTAGGTATGTAATTTCCAGGATTAAGCATGAATATGGCAGATTCGCCAGTAAAGTTTTACCGTTTACTCCCAAACAAGGTCAAAAAAATTCATCAAAAGCAAATTATTTAGTATATTAAGGATGTGCTGGTGGCAAATCGAAGTATCAACTTTTCCGATAATGTAAATTTTTTTACACTCACAGCTGTATATGCCTCCGGCCTCAAAGTGTTCTTATATTTCCTATATTTTTCAGATTTTCCAATATTTGCTCAAAATCTCCTATATCTCCTATATTTTTGCGAAATCTAACTGCTCAATTCATTGAAAATTGTCCAGAACACAGTGCAGCCGTCGAGAACCTCAGAGCTTCCAGGGCCTAGGCGGCCCCTGGACCCTCGCCTTAAGTGCTGGGATAGTAGCTTCCCATGTGCACATGTGTAAGAATTCTCCTGTATACTCCTATATTTCTGGGGAAATTTTCCTATATTTCCATGAAAAAAGCCCCTAAATTTTCTCCTCTATTTTTACTGAGGTTCACTCTGACCCCTGTATTCCTATAACTTTGCAGGCTTCCTAAACTTGTTTCAAAGATCTACAACTATTTCATTTATTATCTTGCCTTACGTAGTAAAGGGGAGATATTGTGGGGGGAAAGAGGATGTCGTCGTTGGTGTCGATGTCCCCGGCCTGGAAATGAGGTTTTTGTTTTAGCAAATTGAAAACAAATCTAGAAAAATTCAGAAAAATATAATAAAACGAGAGATCCTGAAGGATCTTGGCGCCCACCATTGTCCGATAATTGTAAGCTAATGACTAGAGGATCTTTTTGTCCATTGTTACTAAGAACAAACGATTGATTTGTAATTTTGTTTACAGAATTTCGAATCTGAGCGAAAAAGATTGAAAAAGGCCACTGAAAAACACCAAGATATAATCTAAGTTTCAGGAGTTTCAAGATTTCTAGAAACCGTACTTATGTCGGTTGTTATAATACAAGAGAAATGAGCAAAGTTAGTCTGAAAGTGAATGTACATGTACAGAGGATCCTTCGCCTTTGTTTTGTAGTATTTTTTATTTATTTTTTTGCACGTGTCATCATTGGGTACTGGAAGCGAAGACCAATCTCTTTGACACTTTGGCATGAGCTATGAAACATACTTAAGATTTTATAATCAGGAACGAATGCTAATTCTGTTCTGTTTGTTGGGCTATTTTGAGATATCTCTTTTAAGATACCATGCTCGAAAATAGTAAGATGGTACATTACTTAATACTGAAGGGATCCGGTCTGCGCAGTAATGGGTATCTTGCACAACTAGACCCCAAGGGGAACCTGTGTACCAAATTTTAGAAAGATCCATACAGTAGTTCCTGAGAAATCGCGATAACAAGGTTTCATGGAGAAATCCAAGATGGCTGCCTTGTGGCCATATTGAATTTTCGATTCGGACCGAAAAATGTATCTTGCACAACTAGAACCTAAGGGGAACCTGTTTACCAAATTTGAGAAAGATCCGTACAGTACTTCCTGAGAAATGACGATAAAGTTTCATGGGGAAATCCAAGATGGCTGCCTGGTGGCCATATTGCATTTTCGAATCGGACCAGAAAAGGTATCTTGCACAACTAGACCCCAAGGGGAACCTGTGTACCAAATTTGAGAAAGATCCATGCAGTAGTTCCTGAAAAATTGCAATAACAAGGTTTCATAGGGAAATCCAAGATGGCTGCCTGGTAGCCATATTGGATTTTCTAATCGGACCAGAAAAGGTATCTTGCACAACTAGACCCTAAGGGGAACCTGTGTACCAAATTTGAGAAAAATCCATACAGTACTTCCTGAGAAATGACGATAAAGTTTCATGGGGAAATCCAAGATGGCTGCCTGGTGGCCATATTGGATTTTCGAATCGGACCAGAAAATTTATCTTGCACAACCAGACCCCAAGGGGAACCTGTGTACCAAATTTGAGAAAGATCCATGCAGTAGTTCCTGAGAAATCGTGATAACAAGGTTTCATGGGGAAATCCAAGATGGCTGCCTGGTGGCCATATTGGTTTTTTGAATCGGACCGAAAAAGGTATCTTGTACAACTAGACCTGAAGGGGAACCTGTGTATCAAATTTGAGAAAGATCCATGCAGTGGTTCCTGAGAAATCGCGATAAGGTTTCATGGTGAAATTCAAGATGGCTGCCTGGTGGCCATATTGGATTTTCGAATCGGACCAAAAAAGGTTTCTTGCACAACTAGACCCCAAGGGGAACCTGTGTACCAAATTTGAGAAAGATTGATGCCGTAGTTCCGGAGAAATCGTGATAACAAGGTTTCATGGGGAAATCCAAGATGGCTGCCTGGTGGCCATATTGGATTTTCGAATCGGACCAGAAAAGGTATCTTGCACAACTAGACCCCAAGGGGAATCTGTGTACCAAATTTGAGAAAGATCCATGCAGCAGTTCCTGAGAAATTGCAATAACAAGGTTTCATAGGGAAATCCAAGATGGCTGCCTGGTGGCCATATTGGATTCGAATAGGACCAAAAAGGGTATCTTGCACAACCAGACACCAAGGGGAACCTGTGTACCAAATTTGAGAAAGATCCATGCAGTAGTTCCTGAGAAATCGTGATAGCAAGGTTTCATGGGGAAATCGAAGATGGCTGCCTGGTGGCCATATTGGATTTTCGAATCGGACCAAAGAAGGTTTCTTGCACAACTAGATCCCAAGGGGAACCTGTGTACCAAATTTGAGAAAGATCCATACAGTACTTCCTGAGAAATCGCGATAACAAGAATTGTTTACAGACGGACGGACTGACTGACGGACTGACGGACGACGGACAAAAAGTGATTTGAACAGATGAAGGGTGGGTATTCCACCTGGGGGTACTAGCCCTGGGGATTCCATGGTTGCTCCAATGTTAAAATCCTTGAGTTTTTCGTTTAGCTGAAGTGCACATGTACATCTGTACATAGAAAGTTTGAACCATATTTGTCCAGGCATTTCACACCCACATCTCAGACCAAATTTCAATTGTACATGTATTCATAATGACATGTATAAGCTTACTTTTGGAAAAAAAGGTAATCTTTATTTCAAGTTTTATAATATAGTTCATCTTTCAATCCCACTTGAACATCACTGACCAAGAAGTCAAATTTTTATTGCAATATGTATTGTCATTGCCAGTGATGTGCAACCTGAAGGGCTCGATCTTTATGCGAAGCTGCATGTTATTGACAATACCCAAAAGGCGAGCTGCCGGGTTACACAACACATAACCCTTGTTTACCTTTGCCAGGCGATTCAAAATCCAACGTAACTGTCCATCCATCTAGGAACAGCGCGATTATGGCAGGCTTTGTTCTCAATTCTGATTGGTCAGTCACGAGAGGTCACGCACTGATCAGCTGAGTACGGTAGTCAGTAAGAAACTTTTGAGGTGAGACCATCATCTTGGTACTGTGGGAAGAAAGAATATAGAAGTTGGGGCCATGTTCTCTTATCCAGTGTACAACAATGCATTCCGGTGGTTTTTACCCCTCGGCCAACTTTGGCCTAGGGGTATTGTCGTCATCATGTACGGCTGTCCGTACGTCCGGCCGTCCGTTACCGCGATATCTACAGAACCGTTTCATGCATGGCAACCAAACTTGTTACATCTATTTATCTTCCCGTAAATCAGAAGCCTATCGAAAATGAGTCATCTCGGATAATATTTTGCAGAGTTATGCCCCTTTTTACAAATAAAAATTTATGATTTGTTATTGTGATAATTTCAGAACCGTTCCATATACAACATCCTAACGTGATACAGTTGTTTCTCTTGACCTGAACTAGATGCCTATCGAAAACGAGTCGTGTCAGAAAGTATTTTGCAGAGTTATGCCCCTTGTCTAATATAATCCACTAATTCCTACTGTCACCAACAACAGACATGAGAACAACAATTGACCACATCTATACAAACATTCCAAACGTGCAGTGTGGTGTTTCAGAGACCTATTACTCCTTTCATAAGGCTGTCTGGGTCGCATTCAATTAAATATCTCCCACAAAAGGTGCGTAAACAGTTCGTTCATTGAAGTTATTGATCTTTTCCATTAAAGTTCCATTAACAGTTATTCATCCCTCCCAAAAAATGGACTGCTAACCATTCCCCCACCTGATTGATCTTATTCTACTAATATGATTCACTCATCTTGTTCCACTAACAAGTTTTTTTATCAGTAATTATAATAAACAAAATTTATTCACAACATGATTTGTAGTTTTACTTTTTTGTTTTGCTAACAACCTAACCTAACAACACTTTTTAGTTGCCACACGTCATTTTATATTCTCACCGCTTAAATGTTTCCCCAAATTTGGCTCTCTTCTAATGATTTCCATTTCAGCAATTTTAGTTGTGTTTACCAAGATATGACAAACGTATATCTATAGTGTATGTATTTATTCCAGAAACAAATTAATTTAAGGGGAGGAAAACTTGTTTTTTTTTTCAAAGAAAGTACACTTACAATACCAGGGGTAAATATTTCTTCCCACAAGCCAATCAATTGGTAGAGACACCCTTACATTATAATAGCTGGGGTTCAGAGCCGAGGGGTTTCGATAGTGCAGCTTCATGTTAAATTATAGACGTGATTGTAGTGCCAGTTATATGTTTTGTATAAATGGAACACCATCCTTTGGTGAACTGGTTAGAAAGAGTGTCTTTCGCTTCAAGTGTAGAATTGAAAATAGTAGTAATATCTTGCTAAAAACCATCTTGCACTCGGATGTAATGTTTAAATCGCTCTTTCAAGCCACTTGGCGAAATCAAGTGTTTATTGTTCCCTAAGCAGACTTAGAGAACCTATCTGAGTCTTTTTGTCTCATCAACCCAACTGTATATGGACAAGTTATGTCTGAAATAAAACTATTATTATTCTTATTATATTATCATGTCTGTGTTGCACTAATGTACATATTTAGCTTTAGGGATTCAAGATATGGTTAGCATCAATAGCATAGCCACCGTGAGAAATTGCAGAAGACTTTGTCGGCCAGGAACTATTTCAGGCTGTTAGGAGAGCAGCTGATGCCAGAAGACTTGGTCGGTCGGAAAGTATTTGAAGATGGCCGGAGAGAGCTATCGATGTGGGGAATCAAGAAGCAATCATTCCTCATAATTTAGATATAACTCAAATTGTGACTGGGCTGAACCTGGATGACCTCTGTTATTGGGCGGTCCCCAGACTGGCTTCAGCTTGGAAATAATAGAGTTTAGTTTAGAGCCGCCATCTACATATTCTTATCTATAGCCACAGCTGGTAGGGAATAATGGTATTGGTGCCAACTGATATTATTTTCCTGTGAAGAGGCTTGTGGTCAGATAGAATTAATTGGAAGTTGCACAAACAGCTGTCCATCCATACTTTTACACTAGCTGCCATGGCCTTCCAGCCAGGAGTTCCATACATCTATGTCCACATGCACAAGTCACTGGCCTCCGTAGCCGGACTTGACAGTCGTACACATTACCTACCACACCGGTTGACCACCGGCTCCAGCTCCAGCTAGGGTTTCTCCATTCATACATCTATAGGCATACAGCCTTGCAAAAACTTCTATTTGGCGTCGTCGGGCAATTCATGCAGGAACTGCTCTCCATTTATTAATGTTGTCCCATACAGCAGATGAAAAGTGGGGATTCTTAGACCAGGTGCCAGTCCATCCACCATCAGGCCTTGCGTTTTGACCAGCCCAGGCCCCATGAAAGGTGGTTTTCACAGGGCCTACGTATCAGCCTGGTAAACACTAAGTGCTGATATTGTAGTTGAATTGAAATCAGCTCCCACTATGAGCAAATCAGCACTGTTAATAGCCAACAACAGGCCTATGAAATCAGCCTGGTGTGATTCTAGAATCAAGGCCTGCACCATGTGTTATCTATGTCCATGTTGCCAGATCATCTGTGGACTATGTAACTACAATCTCTAAGCTTGATAACTCAACCTTGGAGTTGGGCGGTGAAGTGAGATGGTATTGAGCGGGGCCACTGAAGCCTGGAGGTCTATTCCTTCCAGGAGTGCCGTCGTGGTTAGCTGTGCAGTTGACTTGACCTGTGGTGTTTTGCGGAGTGACAGGCTGGTGTTATAATGAAGAAATAATAGATTATATGTATGATTTTGAACTATTTTGTCAGCTTTCTGTTCTAATAAATTTGATCATCATTTGTGGTGGGAAATTTCACTTCCTTTGATTGAATTATTACTGTAGCAATTTTCAGAGGCTTGATTTCAAATTAATGATGAAGCTGGTAATCTCTCATGTGTTTTTGTGCATTATCCATTTGCAGTTCTGTCATTTAAAATGTCACTGGAGCTACTGCTTATTGAGCAGAAGATCATGTTGTAAGACTAAAAACTTGCTAATGTCCTTTCTGTCTAATTGTCCGTCGAAGTTTTGAGATGGTAATGACATTCGTCTCAATTTAAAATTCTCTCATAATCCTCTGCAAAGCCAGTAGTTGTTCTAATGCACCCCGAGTGGCAGAACTACAGCGGGATAGTAAATAGCAACCAATGACAAATTTCCAGGTTTTATCACTAATCTGAGTATAGCATTTGACAGACTTTGTTGGTAATGACAATTCATCCATCAATCAAGAAATATCATATTTTTACATATATAACATATTTGCACGATACATTTTGGGAATATAATTTTGAATAACTATGGTTCAAATCTGGAAATTGAAAGGATATCATCTTCATATTAAAAATCAGAGGCATTGCTAATGTCATCTTGGACAGAAACATTTGCACAATGAGCTACAAAAGAATGCCTTTGGCTGGAGGAGCATGATGAAAAATGGTTGGGTGCACTGGCACAATACATTTTGCTGAGAAGCAACAGGAACTTGATAATGTGATGTCTAGCACTGTAGTATCACCTGTCTTTATTGCACCTTGTAAGCGTCCTGTCTGTGTCTTGTGTGCTGTCCTGTCTGTGTCTTGTGTGCTGTCCTGGTTCCATGCTGTTTCAAAGATTTCTTCTTTGAAGTAGCAGGAACGCAACTTGGCAGGGTGGTGCTTAGTTGGTTCGTCGCGAAATAGCTAAAATATTGTTGAAAGCAACTTTAAATTCTATTCACTCACTCACCCTTGGACAGAAACATTGTAATGATAAAAAGACTGGATAAAATCCAGTAGATTTGGATGTTTTCCTGAATGTCAACCCTGTACACTACATCATGCCATATATTGTATTCTGTGTTATCATTTTAATCTCTGACTAGTTATATATATATCATGTTATATGTTGGTAATGTTATTTCTTCAAGCGAGACAGACTGGTTTTTGGTGGAATCTGCCAAAAATATAAAAATACACTTTGGTATCTTATGGATTTACCTTTTTTTCGCTGTCCATTTTTCAAATTGCTTGCCTGATCAGGGTGCGAAATAGCTCTTTGCCCGGGCAACCAAAATTTCATTTGGGCAACCAAATTCTTCTTGAATTGCAATGCATTTAGATATGTTGCCCATGGGCAACTAGAATTTGATTTCCTATTTCACACCCTGCTGATGGACAGGTCTTTGAAAACTAAGCTAACCGGTGTTGTTGCTGGCCTTTTTTTCTTTTCAAGTTTTCTTTTGTTTTTTGGGGGTTGTTTTTTGGGGGGGGTGACAATTATGGTAATCCCTGTTATGATTCAATCCCCCTATCAAAATTCAGTCACCCTCAATTTTGGTGACACGAATCAATCAGTGGTTCTAATAAATTCGAACTCAAAAATCATTGAAAAAGAAATAATGGATTATATACCGGTACATGATTTTGAACCATTTTATCAACTTCCTGTTCAAATTAATTTGATCACCTCCAGAGTTTATGGTGGGAAATTTAACTTCCTGTGATTGAATTATTAGAGGGAAGTTGAATGTTTCTATTCGATATTATATAACATAGACTAGTATTACTCTACTAATAACGAAATGATTTATATTTTGTACAGGTTCTGACACGTTATAAAACAAAATGGAATATTGACCTTGTCCTCAAACCAGTGTTTTTGGGAGGAATAATGCAGGGGTCTGGTAGGTATGTAATTTCCAGGATTAAGCATGAATATGGCAGATTCGCCAGTAAAGTTTTACCGTTTACTCCCAAACAAGGTCAAAAAAATTCATCAAAAGCAAATTATTTAGTATATTAAGGATGTGCTGGTGGCAAATCGAAGTATCAACTTTTCCGATAATGTAAATTTTTTTACACTCACAGCTGTATATGCCTCCGGCCTCAAAGTGTTCTTATATTTCCTATATTTTTCAGATTTTCCAATATTTGCTCAAAATCTCCTATATCTCCTATATTTTTGCGAAATCTAACTGCTCAATTCATTGAAAATTGTCCAGAACACAGTGCAGCCGTCGAGAACCTCAGAGCTTCCAGGGCCTAGGCGGCCCCTGGACCCTCGCCTTAAGTGCTGGGATAGTAGCTTCCCATGTGCACATGTGTAAGAATTCTCCTGTATACTCCTATATTTCTGGGGAAATTTTCCTATATTTCCATGAAAAAAGCCCCTAAATTTTCTCCTCTATTTTTACTGAGGTTCACTCTGACCCCTGTATTCCTATAACTTTGCAGGCTTCCTAAACTTGTTTCAAAGATCTACAACTATTTCATTTATTATCTTGCCTTACGTAGTAAAGGGGAGATATTGTGGGGGGAAAGAGGATGTCGTCGTTGGTGTCGATGTCCCCGGCCTGGAAATGAGGTTTTTGTTTTAGCAAATTGAAAACAAATCTAGAAAAATTCAGAAAAATATAATAAAACGAGAGATCCTGAAGGATCTTGGCGCCCACCATTGTCCGATAATTGTAAGCTAATGACTAGAGGATCTTTTTGTCCATTGTTACTAAGAACAAATGATTGATTTGTAATTTTGTTTACAGAATTTCAAATCTGAGCGAAAAAGATTGAAAAAGGCCACTGAAAAACACCAAGATATAATCTAAGTTTCAGGAGTTTCAAGATTTCTAGAAACTGTACTTATGTCGGTTGTTATAATACAAGAGAAATGAGCAAAGTTAGTCTGAAAGTGAATGTACATGTACGTAGGATCCTTCGCCTTTGTTTTGTAGTATTTTTTTAATTTTTTTTTTTGCACGTGTCATTGGGTACTGGAAGCGAAGACCATTCTCTTTGACACTTTGGCATGAGCTATGAAACATACTTAAGATTTTATAATCAGGAACGAATGCTAATTCTGTTCTGTTTGTTGGGCTATTTTGAGATATCTCTTTTAAGATACCATGCTCGAAAATAGTAAGATGGTACATTACTTAATACTGAAGGGATCCGGTCTGCGCAGTAATGGGTATCTTGCACAACTAGACCCCAAGGGGAACCTGTGTACCAAATTTTAGAAAGATCCATACAGTAGTTCCTGAGAAATCGCGATAACAAGGTTTCATGGAGAAATCCAAGATGGCTGCCTTGTGGCCATATTGGATTTTCGATTCGGACCGAAAAATGTATCTTGCACAACTAGAACCTAAGGGGAACCTGTTTACCAAATTTGAGAAAGATCCGTACAGTACTTCCTGAGAAATGACGATAAAGTTTCATGGGGAAATCCAAGATGGCTGCCTGGTGGCCATATTGCATTTTCGAATCGGACCAGAAAAGGTATCTTGCACAACTAGACCCCAAGGGGAACCTGTGTACCAAATTTGAGAAAAATCCATGCAGTAGTTCCTGAGAAATCGCGATAACACGGTTTCATGGGGAAATCCAAGATGGCTGCCTGGTGGCCATATTGGATTTTCTAATCGGACCAAAAAAGGTTTCTTGCACAACTAGACCCCAAGGGGAACCTGTGTACCAAATTTGAGAAAGATCCATGCAGTAGTTCCTGAGAAATCGCGATAACAATGTTTCATGAGGAAATCCAAGATGGCTGCCTGGTGGCCATATTGGATTTTCGAATCGGACCAGAAAATTTATCTTGCACAACCAGACCCCAAGGGGAACCTGTGTACCAAATCTGAGAAAGATCCATGCAGTAGTTCCTGAGAAATCGTGATAACAAGGTTTCATGGAGAAATCCAAGATGGCTGCCTGGTGGCCATATTGGTTTTTCGAATCGGACCGAAAAAGGTATCTTGCACAACTAGACCCCAAGGGGAACCTGTGTACCAAATTTGAGAAAGATCCATGCAGTAGTTCCTGAGAAATCGCGATAACAAGGTTTCATGGGGAAATCCAAGATGGCTGCCTGGCGGCCATATTGGATTTTCGAATCGGACCCAAAAAGGTTTCTTTGCACAACTAGACCCCAAGGGGAACCTGTGTACCAAATTTGAGAAAGATCCATGCAGTAGTTCCTGAGAAATCGCGATAACAAGGTTTCATGGGGAAATCCAAGATGGCTGCCTGGTGGCCATATTGGATTTTCGAATCGGACCAGAAAAAGGTATCTTGCACAACTAGACCCCAAGGGGAACCTGTGTACCAAATTTGAGAAAGATCCATGCAGTAGTTCCTGAGAAATTGCAATAACAAGGTTTCAAAGGGAAATCCAAGATGGCTGCCTGGTGGCCATATTGGATTTTCGAATCGGACCAAAAAGGGTATCTTGCACAACTAGACCCCAAGGGGAACCTGTGTACCAAATTTGAGAAAGATCCATGCAGTAGTTCCTGAGAAATCGCGATAACAAGGTTTCATGGGGAATCCAAGATGGCTGCCTGGCGGCCATATTGGATTTTCGAATCGGACCAAAAAGGTTTCTTGCACAACTAGACCCCAAGGGGAACCTGTGTACCAAATTTGAGAAAGATCCGTGCAGTAGTTCCTGAGAAATCGTGATAACAAGGTTTCATGGGGAAATCCAAGATGGCTGCCTGGTGGCCATATTGGTTTTTGGATTCAGACCGAAAAAGATATCTTGCACAACTAGACCCCAAGGGGAACCTGTGTACCAAATTTGAGAAAGATCCATGCAGTAGTTCCTGAGAAATCGTGATAAGAAGGTTTCATGGGGAAATCCAAGATGGCTGCCTGGTGGCCATATTGGATTTTCGAATCGGACCAAAGAAGGTTTCTTGCACAACTAGACCCCAAGGGGAACCTGTGTACCAAATTTGAGAAAGATCCATACAGTACTTCCTGAGAAATCGTGATAACAAGAATTGTTTACGGACGGACGGACTGACGGACGACGGACAAAAAGTGATTTGAACAGATGAAGGGTGGGTATTCCACCTGGGGGTACTAGCCCTGGGAATTCCATGGTTGCTCCAATGTTAAAATCCTTGAGTTTTTCGTTTAGCTGAAGTGCACATGTACATCTGTACATAGAAAGTTTGCTGTAGTTTTTTTTCAGCAGAATTGTACATGTAGGCCTCTACATGTACTACACATGTACATAGAAAGTTTGCTGCAGTTGTCAGCTGTCAATGGATGATTACGAACTTGGTACACATGTTTCTTATGATTAGAGGATGTACCTGTGCTATTTTGAGATGAAATATTAATTTCTGTCCAAATTATGTCAAATGATAAAGTTTATTTTTTAGCAGAATTGTGCATGTAGGCCTCTACATATGCACATGTACATAGAAAGCTTGCTGCAGTTGTCACCTGTCAGCTTTCTTATGATTAGAGGAAGTACCTGTGCTATTTAGGAGACGAAATATAAATTTTTGTTCAAATTTTTAGGGTTTCGTCTTAGTAATCTGTCAGTGATAATGTTACATTACATTTTTCAAAACTGGAAGGCACGGGCACAGGGATTTATAAATCTCTTATCTTAAAAATGTTCCTAGAGACAAGTTTCGTATAGAGTTCAAATAGGGCCGCTATATATTAGCTTATGCCATGTAGAATTTCACATGATAATGATCACGATATGGGATGAAGTTTACTCCTTACCAATAAATCGTGTGATGGCGGTTTCCGTCCGTCTGTCCGTCCGTCGTGTCCAGCCTATATCTGAGACAGTTTTCTGTCTACAGTTCTAATTTTTGGTGAGTGTATAGCCTATGGGGAGACGATGTGTCGCATACCAAAATGAAGGTCAAGGTCAAAGGTCACTGGCCTAAAAAAGAGGAAATCACTGAAGTGTTCGTGTCCGGTCTATATCTGTGAACTTTTTCTATCGACAGTTGCAATTTTTTGTGAGTGGATACGCCAGGTGGAGATGATGTGTCGTGTACCAAAATTGAGGCCGAGGTCAGAGGTCAAAGGTCACTGTTGCCTAAAATCAGGAAATCATTGATCGTTGACAGTTTTCTATCTACAGTTCTAATTTTTGGTGAGTGGATGCCCTAGGGCGGAACGATGTGTTGCATACCAAATGTAGGTCGAGGGCAGAGGTCAAAGGTCAGTGTGACTGAAAAATCAGGAAATCATTAAAAATTTCTTTTTTTTGTGAGTGGATTCAATAGGAGGAAATGAAGTGTCGCATACCAAAATATAGGTCAAGGTCGAAGGTCAACAGTCACTGTCCCCAAAATCAGTAAATTATTAAAAATAACATTTCTTTGTATCAGTGGATACATTAGGGGGACACGATGTGCACATATCAAAATCAAGGTCAAAGGTCAAGGGTTTTTAGCCCATTGAGAAATTACGGGTAGCCGTTTTGCCATGTACCAAACTTTAGATCCAGGTCAATAGTCAAGATCACTGTGACCCCAGAATCAAGGAAATCAGGAAATCATTAAAAATTACTAATTTTTTGTGAATGGATTCAATAGAGGGAAATGATGTGTCACATACAAAAATGTAGGTCAAGGTCAAGGTCACTGTGACCCCAAAATCGTGAAATTCTTTGTGTCCATTGAGAAATTACGGGGAGACGGTTTATCATGTACCAAAATTTAGATCAAGGTCAATAGTCAAGGTCACTGTGACTCCAGAATCAAGAAATCTTTAGAAAGTTTTTTTTGTGTCCGTGGATACATTAGGGGGACATGATGTGTCATGTACCAAAATGTAGGTCAAGGCCGAACGTCAAGGTCACTGTGACCCTCAAAATCATGAGATTTATAAATATCATGATTTTTTTCTGTCCATTGAGGGAAGACAATGTGTCGTGTACCAAAATTTAGTTCAAGGTCAAAGTTCAATGTCACTGTGGCCCCAAAATCAGGAAATCATTACAAGTCACATTTTCATATGCCTGTCGAAGATGAGGTCATGTAATGCGATGTTGCGTTCTATCCATTCATCCATTAACATTTGTTGTCCATGCGTGCTTCAATGCATTTTGCTGAGAAGCAACAGGAATTTGATAATGTGATGTCCAGCACTAATATCACTTGTCTTTATTGCACCATGTAAGCGTCCTGTCTGTGTCTTGTGCGCTGTCCTCAGTGTTTTATAGGGTGGATGGGGGGTGTCTGGTCCCATGCTGCTTCAAAGATTTCTTCTTTGAAGTAGCAGGAACACAACTGGGCTGGGTGGTGCTTAGTTGATTCATCGTGATGTAGCTAAAATATTGTTGAAAGCGACGTTAAATTCTATTCACTCACTTTTGTCCATGCGATAACTATAGTTTCAAGGTATGGATTGGTACCAAACTCGCATGGCAAAGAGGAGCCATACATCAATCAGTCAAAGGTCAAGGTCACAGTCCCCCAAAACTGAATCAAGTTTAGCTGACTATACGTGTTAGGTTGGAATATTCAGAGTTCTCTCCCCTACATGTATATGGCATTTGTCCTGTGGAGTTGTCTCTCGTGTTTGAAACAGCTACATTTAGCTAAACTGTTGTGAAATATAAACCATACATTTACTAATTTAACGGAGAGAAGGGTCCTTTATGAACTTCATACCTGTTTATTAAGAACAAAGGTTTACTTCATCACTTTCTTCTTCCTTCATTAAAAAATCTCTCATCTGAAAGAAATCCATTTGCAGGAAAACTACTATTTTCTTGTGTTTTGACTATTGTCGATTTCTGTGTGGGATATGTGAGCTCTCGGCTCTTGCTCCAAGGTCAACTAGTTACCAAGAGTTAAGCTCATTTTAATTTATCATTCAATATAAGATGTGATACATGTTACATTCTCAGAAGCACAAAATTGTTGACCTTTCTCTGGATTGCTAGCTACCAATTGGAATCAAGGCTATTAAACAAACTTGAAATTTTGACCAATGTAATTCCAGATATACTGGCGTATATTGAAGCCCCTTGGGCTCTTGTTGAGTATGCTATGATAGGTCTCCGATTAAATGGCAAGCAGAGTTTTGTTTGGAGTGTTTTTTTTGTACACCTGTACATGGAAAGTTTGCTGAAGCTCTCAGCTTTCATTGGATGAGTTTGACCCTTGCTTCACAAGTTCAGTGTGATTCGAGGATGCATGTGCTATTAAAGAAATATGACATTAAACATGAATTTCTGCGTAAATTGTCGCAGTTTAGACTTGATTGTTTCCATTGATAAGGTTTTTGTTGGGCAAAAATGTACATGTAGATCTGTACATGGAACGTTTGCTGAACCTTTCATGGGATGATTATAAAACTTGGTGGACATGTTTCATGTTTTCCTAGGTCAGATCTATCCAGCAGTAATCCCACACGGGACTGACCTATCCAGCAGTAATCCCATATGGGACTCAACTATCCAACAGTAATCCCAGACCGGACTAGCCTATCCAGCAGTAATCCCACATGGGACTCAACTATCCAGCAGTAATCCCACACGGGACTGGCCTATCCGGCAGTAATCTCACATGGGACTGACCTATCCAGAAGTAATCTCACACTGGATTGTCCTATGCAGCAGTAATCCTACACCTATCCAACCATAATCCTACATGAGACTGACCTATCCCGCTGTGATCCCACACAGGGCTAGCCTATCCAGCAGTCATCCCACACAGGACTATAGTCTATCCAGCAGTAATAACACACAGGACTGGTCCATCCAGCAGTAATCCTACACAGGACTGGCCTATCCAGCAGTAATCTCACATGGGACTGATCTATCCAGCAGTAATCTCGCACTGGACTGCCCTGTGCAGCAGTAATCCCACAGCACTGACCTATCCAGCATGACATGGCCATCAGTTGTGGTATGACAGTTGTTTAAAAACCCTTAGTAGCAGTGCTTAAATCACATCTTAACATGGTAACGTCCGTAACCGTGTAACCAGGAAAGAGTGTGTGTAACATCCGTAACCCTGATTAAAACAAAAAGATTTCATCCAGTTATGTCTTATTGGTAGTTTTTGGTTTTTGTTTTTTTTTTAAATTTACATGTACACATGTAAGCTTTCAATACTGCTGCAGCTTCAGCGGATGACCCCGCAAGGTGAGATGTTGGGGTTCTCAGAATGCTTGTTGACTTTTTTCCTGTCAGCCAACACACAGTGATACTTTGAAAATATTTTCTGTTTGCATGTACTTTTCAGAATTTATTCCCACCTATAATGTTACTTGCTTCTTGCATACAGTCAATTTTCTTTTGTATCATATTTGTTTCTCCTCAAATTTTTCAGATAATAAGCCACCAGGCCTTGTTCCTGCAAAATTCACCTACATGGCCAGTGATGTAGAGAGGCTGAAGAAATTCTTTAATGTTCCTGTAAATTTTCCATCCGTAAGTCCATCCTTTAAGCTTATTAATTTCTGCAGTACATTGTACATGTAATTTTGGCATGTAATACTTTAATACGATAATTGTTCCAAACATTTGATCAATTTTGTTCAGTGATCGTTTAAAAAACTGGATTGTAGGTCTCGGAGAAATGCCAAGAAATTTGGCTTGATTGATAGCTTTAGATCACGGAAATGCCAATTCCTGAAAATATTTACTTCAGTGCATCAAATGTGTATTCACACAGTTTATCAGGCTCAGGGAAGCCAGACTGTTTATCTAAACACCATAAAAAATGATCATGGCATTCTGACTGACTAACTGTTTTATTTTGTTGGGGCTTTTAGAACCCTGCTGATGTGATATTCAACAAAGGCTCGTTGACAGCAATGAGGTTTTTGACAGCCGTTAGTCTGAATAACCCGGAACACGTGGAGAATCTGTCTCGTGAATTATGGATGAGGATTTGGAGTAGGGTAAGGTGTCTTAAAATTAATTTGCTCTTTGAAGCAACGGTCAATGTTGTTTCAATAGCATGACAGATATTTGGCCCTTTATAATGCAAATTAGATAGGTGACAATTTAATTTTTTACTACCATTTGATGGGGATATATTTGTCTGTGTGTGTCTCAAGAGGATTTTTCTTAATTTAATAGGTAAACTGATTTATTGAGCCAAAACGACCTTTTTTACCTCTATTTCAGAGAGCAGGATCGCACAAACCTGTTTGTGTTGCCCATAGACCGATTTTTTTTTTAGTTCAGTTGTAGTAATAGTTTACATGAATTTACGTTAGAAGTATAACTGATCTTATTACAGCTGACAAAAATCTGTTTTTATGCTCCCCCCTCCCCCTCTAATTAGAGGGGGGGGCATATAGCGATCGCTTTGTCCGTCCGTACATCTGTCCATCCGAATTTCTTGTCTGCGCAATATCTCGGTCAATATTTGATGGACAGGATTGAAACTTGCATGGAATGTGGCCAGTGCCTCGTAGTTGTGTAGCGTATACTTTTTTTCCGAGTTCCGTTATAATTTTCAAGAGTTATGGCCCTTTTTCTGAAATCTCTGTGAATGGGACTTGTCCAGGCCATCTGCACAAGTCCAGATAATCCCTAAATCCTTGCAGAGGGTTTACCTGGACCTTTTTAGTGATTCGGATGAGTTCTCGAGTCATTGTGTCTATTACACAATCTCGTATATTTCATCCCCAGCGGTTGTTTTGAATTAGCGCGTCGGTATCTGAAGCCTGCGGTTTTCGCTTTGACACCCGATGTCGATTTCAAAGGTAGTCTGGCCGGCGATGAAATTCAAACCAGTCAGAACTCAAACCTCACTGCGGTTTGCCTGATGAGCTGCTTCAGCGCGCTTACTGATTGGTTTGGTTTAGTGGAAACCCCTTGAGCTATTTATATCCAGAACTGCTATCGGTAACTAACCAAGCCAGTGTATTGATCGTAACCCATCAATGGGGTTCGCCAGCTCGAACTGACGCCAGGTGGCTATGTGTACCAAGAGGTAAATGGTGCATGCCCATGTCGTTTTTCTGGACGTCACAAAGGCAACATCATAATGTAACGACGTTATAATTGTTCGTTTTATGATGTCACGTCTTCTTTACCTGTTGGAGCACTAGCGCCACCCAGTGTGGCTGGCGATCCCCATTGATACACTGGCTCGCGAGGATGTGTATGGGCTGGATCTTGGTTAATATTGTATGGACAAGTATGAAATTTGCATGATATGTGGTCAGTGCCCCACAGTTGTGCAGCGTAAAGTTTCTCCCCATTTTGCTCATATTTTCGAGAGTTATGGCCCTTTGTTCCTGAAATCTCCGTGAATTGGGACTTGTCCGAGCTGGATCTTGGTTAATATTGTATGGAAAATTATGAAATTTGCAGGATATGTGGTCAGTGCCCTGTAGTTGTGCAGTGTGAAGTTTCTCCACATTTCGCATATATTTTCATGTATGGCCCCTTGTTCTTCAAATCTTTGTGAATTGCGACTTGTCCGGGCTGGATCTCAGTTAATATTGTATGGACAAGTATGAAATTTGCATGATATGTGGTCAATGCCCCATAGTTGTGCAGCGTGAAGTTTCTCTGCTTTCGGTTATATTTTCAAGAGTTAAGGCCCTTTGTTTATCAAACCCAAGTGAATGGGATATATTTATTTGTCCAGGCTGGATCTCAGTCCATAACCGATTTCGACTGAGAAAATGGCTATATATATGTTATTCTACATACCAAAGCAGACCACATAGGTCCTGAAGTATGAAATTACCCCAAAAAGAGTGAATTGGATGCAAAATTCAAAGTTCACTCATCGCTTCATAATTTCACCACAATATACTCCCAAGGAATGTATGTCTCATAACCAGGTCACATTTTCAGATTTGGCGAAAGCCCCGGCGACCATCTTGCATCAAGACATTGTATTATCGCTTGTTGGTCGATACTTGGAAATATTATGTGAGGCATGGCGAAAAAAGTGACTGAAACAGAATTTTTATAATTATCCAAATTAGGCCTCCACCGACCAATACAGAACAGAACAATGGTGGGGCAGTGTCGGATTAAAGCAGAAGGGGGGGCATACAATTGAGCAATCTCTGATTGCTTCCTTCCTGTGTTTTTTTTAGAGTTTAACAGTGTTTACCCCTCGGCCATTATGGCCTCGGGGTATTGTCATCGCCATTTATGTCTGTCCGTACGTCCATCAGGGGTTTTTCTAGCCGATTTCTCATCGTGGTAATCCCGATGAGAAATTTTGAAAATTGAGTTTTAGAGGATTTTTGTAAATTGAGTTTTCTCTCGACAAATTCAGTTTCTCTTATTTTTCGATATTGAGCGCGCTTGCGCGCGAAAAAAAAGAAAGAGTTTTACTGATATTTCCTCGCCCATATCATTGTGTAGTTGTATCTAAATAAACTTATTTTAATCCTTGAATCTTGTCCGAGTTCGCCATCCGACGTCTGTTGTCGTTGTTGTTGTTTACTGGCGAACTGTGACTCTCCGCACAAAGGTGATACTGACAATTTGAACGAATGGTGCATAGGAGAACCTTTGATAGGAGAGTGTTGGGCAGTATCGGGCTTATTCATTGGACAGGCACTTCATTATCATCCAATGAAATACAGCGTTACGAAGATTACCAAATGCCATCTTCGCAGTATTGCGGACAGGTAGCCACTTTTTTCCGTCCCTTAGGAGTAGGTTTGATAAAAATGAATATGCATTACTGGTGACCGTCAGCTTCGGGAATATTCGGAACCCTTCGTGACGATTATGAATTCAGACCAACCACCTCGCTGGGGGTCTAATAACACCCCAGCCACCAGTCAGATTTTTGGACCGGATTCGGGGCCTTCGCGCACATCGCCGGAAGTGACATCATATATAGTAAAGTAGATGTTTAACGAAAATTTTGATTACTTTTCAAGTCTGCATAATACCTCCGTTGACCTAGCGTTAAAAAGAATTATCTGGAGATAATTTTCCCTGTTTATCTGGACAGAGCATATGAAAAGTAGTTCGCTCATGATGTGCAACACTAAAGGAGTTGTTTGGTCGGATTCAAACTGAACCGTGCGTTGGTTGGTTTCCCCTATACGTCATAGCAACGTAGTAAAGGTCAACTTCCGCTATTGGAGGCAGGGATGTTATTGGAGCCTGCGAAATGGAGCATGCGCTGTGGGGAGGTTGAATTCAGACCAGTCTTCATTGTGTCCGCACATTATATCCCACGTTATATTTTCAGATATTTATTAAAAATTGTATACCGTAATTTATAAGAATAATTAGATAAAGAGGTGAACTGGAATAATTAGATAAAGAGGTGAAACTGTCGTCGCGGAATCAAGGATCATGTCTTGCCACGTGGCCTGGGACAAACATAAAAACAAAACACACACAAGCACAAAGACATATTACCTCCCCCCCCCCCAAGCACTTGTATACACTGTGCCTATTATATTATAATGTACATGTATACATGATTTAGGCAAAGCTTGTACCGGTATTGTAATTCTTACGCAAAACTCTTTCACCATCCGGGTTTATCCCCCCCTTCCCCCCCACAAGAAACATGTATACATAACATATAACTAATTTCACGTATACCAGCTGGGATATACTTTGAGACCTCTAATGACAATATTTGATGAAATTCCTTAACGGGAATACCAGTAATCCTACAATTTTACCCTTAGTCCATAAAATATAATCTTATTCATTTTTTATTTTTGTTTCAAACATTTCCTGTGAAATATCACAAGTGAAGCCATTATAATAATAAGGTAAGGCTACTAAAACTTAGTATAAATGCCACATGTTAAGGACAGAGCTTCTTCAATATCGTGACAATGTCACTTGTAATTGTACTCTTCTTACATCTTGACAGCAGAGACGGCGGACAAGGGGAGGGGGTTGCTTGGGGGTCATGCCCCCCTCCCCTCCAATATTTTCAGCAAAAAAAAAAAAGAAAGAAGAAAAAAACAAAAAAACAAAAAAACACACGCACGCGACACAAACCCAAACAGAGTATTGAATGCACATTTCACTTTCTAATAAGCTTGAGGGGCATCTTTACTCATTCACATTCATTCATGGTCAGAGGAAAATACGCATCTCCGGCCATGTACGACCACGGGATCTTCCGGGACCTAGGCGGCCCCTGGACCTTCGCCTATTATGCTGTTATTTTGGCCCCTCCAATCGGCACCAATCGCTTCCGCTGTGGCCGGACAGAACTTCAATCTCAAATCTTATAATATTCTTAAATACAGCTGATCTTGCATTTTGCGATGTACACCTGCAATTGTAAATGAAATACTTAGCCTCCAGAACGAGATAAAATAACAAGATATTTGCATTACCGGTAGCATTCCGCCACTTTTAGATCCTCCATGGACAAAGAGTTATATCAACTCCCTTTTTGATCCAAAGTGAAAGAGCTTCCTAAAATGTATATGTTTCTGAACGGTTTAACAGAGCATGCATGGTAAATATTGTGTAATATTTTGAACTCAATTTGCCTAACTTCATTTGTGATTTACCCGATGAGCTAGCGTCTTCAATTAGATCTCAATTCATTTGTCTGCGTGTTGTTTACTTGCATTTAATTCCACTCTGTGAATTAACAGGTGTGCTGTTTATCAAACATCAATGTATCGATTAGGGGAGATTGGGGTACAGTGGGACATGGGGCAAAGTGTGACAAGCCGTCTAGCTCCTTTGTTAAGAATAGCAAGCACATTACACTATTATCTGTAGAAACCTACCACTCCCATACAACACCTATATTGATTACAAATAAAAACTATCATTGGTAAAATATTACTAGCCAAAAAAAATTGTTTTTGAGCAGCCCAAGTAAATTTTGAGGACTGAGGATGATATTTTGTTATAGCAAGTTAATTTTCGGCAGTACTTCATTGCTGTTTTGAAATTACTGAGAAAGGATGGACAAAGGTACAATTTAAATTGAATTGATTTATTATCTCAGATGTATGTATTATTTTTTACATAAAACGCAAAATATCGTGCACCTGGGGCGGACTGGGATACTTTTGCTGGGGCACACTTAGACAATAGTAATGATCAAATTGTGAAATTTACTTTAATCCTAAAATGCTATTAAAATGCATTATTTTGTCTGTCCAAGATATACGCGTGTTACAGCGAGGGGAGTCGTCACAGGTTGTTACAGTGAAGATTGAGTCTGAAGATATTCCCTGCAAGTTATTGTTTCGATGATGGATCCATATTCTTCAACGATATTCCTTTCAAACCAAAAAAAAAAAACCCGCAAAAGGTTGACATGACTGGCACAAAGTGTGGGCTATGCTCGGTCCAAGACAACAATGAAAGCCCCATCCCCCTCCACCACACACTTTGTCTTGCATTCAATATGAGCAATAATTGCCCAGGAATTTCACATCACATTTTTCAGTCACATACCAATGACACGGTTGTATGGACTTTTTACTTCTTTTTTTATTTACTCTACTCTAAATTCTGCAAATTGGAAGAAAAGTTGACCTTTAAAAACATATATACATTTAATAAGAAACGTATCATTGTGAAAAAAAAAGACGAAAAAAGGAAGAAGAAAAGAAAATCAGTTCGGTGTCCCATTTATAATTTAAATTGATAAATGAATTTTATGAAGGATGTTTTTATTTCTTTGGAAATGTGTATTTCCGTGCTCAAGATATGTTGACGACCTGCACTCGTATACTTCCCCCTTCCAAGACAAATACACAAAAACAGAAAGGTTATATATTTGTACGTACGACATCGACTACGTACGACATCGATACTGAATATTTTTAACATCAGATACTGTTTCATAATAAAGGGGTGTTGCAGTACATAGGTCCGTATAAAATGAATTTCGAATGAATTGTATTGTACTAATACACTCATTAAGTACAAAACAAGGGAATAAATGAACAACATATATATACGTTTAAAATGAAGTCTATTCCACAATCATAATATTCAGATTTCTTTTCTCCATAAATCAAGGGGCCCTCCCACTAGAGTGTCAAATTGCTGATCGTAATGCGCGGCCAGTGACAGGCCGGTATATAAAAACGAGGCTGATATGACGTCACGAGTAATGCATATTCATTTTCATGAAACCTACTCCTAAGGGCAAAAGGATCTAAAAGCTGACCGTGGTCACGGGAGCTCTGGTTCTGCCCAGCACGGTCTCTTCTGGGGACGGTCTGTGATACCAGGGGGAGTAACTCTTTACGTACTCTGCCATTAAGAAGGACGCGCCGAGTGAGAACGGCGCTTGCATATCGAGTTCTAAAACAGTTCTGAAGAGCCGAAACTACTAAATTCATTCTTTCAACGTTTTTGCGATATGTATACCCGATGTGCTTCACCCAACATTAAATTAACAATAAAATTCCTTCTATCTGAAACTATTATCGGTACATGATGTAGGCCTACCGATAAACTAAATGTTTTCGGGGTGTTTTCACGCTGATAACATAAAAAAACTTGTTTTGAACTTGAAACGAATACAATAATATTTTGAAAGTATATATAATATACAGCCGCCCATATATTCTAGTTCCTTGCTTTAAAAAATACGACATTCTTACCAAGTTTAATGACTTAAATGAATGAACTGTGTTCTCTTGAAAGCAAAAAAACTAAAATTATCATGACATAGAAATTAGCCAAATAAAACAAAATTGGTTGATAGATCGAGAGAAAGTGAGTAAATAATGTTGCTTATTACATTTCTGATAAGATATGATTTTTGTTATAAAGTCTAAAGGAAATATTTCCTAAATATTTAAGAATATACATTTTTTGGCAAAATGCTTGACCCAGTTGATCAAACAACATGCATTCACAGCATGTGCATCTACAAAATGCTGTCAGTGCATGCCGGGTCAAAGTGGACTTTTGATTGTTCTCAAACAAGCTATCTCCCTTCACGTATGCTCGTTTCGAAAATAAAATTAAGTTTGTTGCTTTTTTTTACCGAGATTCGGAAAAATATCCAAGTTACGGCACACTCATTTGATAAATCATTGTTTAGCTATACTAGGGAATTTATATACTTCAGTATATCGATCACACACACGCCGAGAAGACAACACCAGACCGTCCTCCGGAGGGACCGTCCTGGAGAGCGACTCGGCTCCCGTGAGTACGGTCAGCTTTTATAGATACGTCTCCCTAAGGGATAGCTAAGGTTCATAGCGTCTCACTTCCCTCAACGCTATGCCGCGGGGTCTCCCGTGTGTAATTCAGGAAGATAAACACCGTCGGAAACAGACCAGAAAATTACATTCACTCGCCCCAAATCCCCACTATCGTATATATGGTTCTATCGGTTTAGAGAATGCCATCAATATTATAGTTACAAACACTTACTTGCACTCGAAATGCGGCACAGAACGAAATGGATCGAGAGCCAACAGCGTGACAGCCATATGTCTTCTTTCTGTCTCCTCGAACTAGCGGACAAGGTACGAGTTTCTTACGCGCGACACCAAAATTTGACCCCGTTAAATTTCGCCCGTGGGACTTAATATAGAATCTCCTACAGGCCCACGCGTGTGCAATATTCCATGCTGACAAACCGGTAGACACTATCAGACTGTAGTTGAATCGCACTTGGAATCTATTCTATATTAAGTCCCACGGGCGAAATTAAACGGGGTCAAATTTTGGTGTCGCGTGTAAGAAACTCGTACCTTGTCCGCTAGTTCGAGGAGACAGAAAGAAGACATGGCTGTCACGTTGTTGGCTCTCGATCCATTTCGTTCTGTGCCGCATTTCGAGTGCAAGTAAGTGTTTGTAACTAATAATATTGATGGCATTCTAAACTGATAGAACCATATGTTACGATAGTGGGGATTTGGGGCGAGTGAATGTAATTTAGTTTCTGGTCTGTTTCCGACGGTGTTTATCTTCCTGAATTACACACGGGAGACCCCGCGGCATAGGGTTGAGGGAAGTGAGACGCTATGAACCTTAGCTACCTAAGGGACGGAAAAAAGTCCACCTTGTGGACATCATCAGTTGCTGCAAACGATGTTGATCTGATATTTTACAGCTAGCTACCACTCGAAACAGAATAAAACTTGTGCACTATCGACATTAATGTACAAAATATAAGAATACTTTGACTGCAATGACTAATGAACTGCAAAACCGTGGGCAAAGAAATTAGACACGGAAATTGACTGGCCCGGGCTTTGCAACAACAACAACGAAATGCATCTGACGATCTCCTCTCAATGAAACATTACCATTTTCAAGATCATAAAATCAACAATCTTGGGTTGTTGATTCTCCTTCAAGTATAACTGAAAGGCATAGTATCATTTGATTGGATTTTCAAACAGAATACTTGATAGATGTATTGTTTTTTCTTCTTTCAGGAAATATTGAAGGTATCATATCTTGTGTATTCATTATGAGGGTGCCCATATATTTTACATAACTAAATGTCAGCTATAGGCCTATAAGGCTGCAGATATCCTTGGAAAAAAAAGTTGTTGAAAAGCAATTTCGATTTTTTTTTTCTCAGCCAAAAGCTACATCTGCAGAAATTCGACAAAGTTAATCATGCAGTCATATTTATTTCATGTTAGCTAATTATAAACAACTATTCCTGGAAAAAAAAACAGCTATCTTTTGTAGCACTGAGTACGAAGTAGGCCGCCGAAGCCAGATACTATCTTTGTCAGAGCAGCACAATTTCCAAATGTTAGGTACTAAGTTATTATGTCTCCCCCAACATAGTTGGGGGGAGACATCTAGTGTTTGTGCTGTCTGGATGGATGGATGGATGGATGTCTGTCCGTCCCCTTGCCTTGTCTGCAAGATATCTTGAGAACTAACTGGATGGAATTTCACCAAACTTGACTGGAAGCTTCATTGGGATAGCCCCCTCATTTGATTAGGTTTTGGTGTGTGTGCGTGCATTCATCCATGTCCGGTGTCCGTCCGTCCGTCCGTCCATCGACTTGTACATGTATATACAGGCCTTGTCTGCAAGATATCTTAAGAACTACTGGATGGAATTTCACCAAACATGGATGGAAGCTTCAATGGGATAGCCCCCTCATTTGATTAGGTTTTGGTGTGTGTGCGTGCATTCATCCGTGTCCGGTGTCCATCCGTCCGTCCATCTACTTGTACATGTATATACAGGCCTTGCATCTGCAAGATATCTTGAGAACTACTGGACGGAATTTCACCAAACTTGGATGGAAGCTTCATTGGGATAGCCCCCTTATTACCCCTCGGGCAAATTTTGCCCGAAGGGTATTGTCGTCGTCAGCGTCGTCTGTCTGTCTGTCTGTCCATCTTTCTTGTGAACACGATATCTCAAGAAGAATTATAGCCAGGCATTGTGAATTGATACCACATATGTATTGGGTGAAGGGTCAGAAGCCTATTAAAAATGACTGACGTTGACCTATTTTATCAAGGTCAAATTCTAGTATTTGCTATATTTTTCGAAGGATTGAACCTAGGGTCTCCAAATTCATATTATATATGCAACTCGTGATTGACTAGATGTCTATCCCAGTTGACTGACCGTGACCTATTTTTTATAGGTCATATACTGTTTATTGTGATATAAGATGAAGAAATAAAGCTAGGCTTTCCAAATTAATACTATGTATACATCTGGCGAAGGTCCAGAGGTGTACTGAAGGTGACTGACCTTGACCTATTTTATCAAGGTCAAATTATAGTATTTGCTATATTTTTTTAAGGATTGAAGCTAGGGTCTCCAAATTTATATTACTTATGTAACTGGTTATTGGCTAGAAGCCTATCCCAGTTGACTGACCTTGACCTATCTTTTCAAGGTCATATACGGTTTATTATGGTCTAACATGAAGAAATATATCCAGGGT
>JAVTVY010003842.1:0-39502 GCA_036873755.1 Hanleya hanleyi | reverse complement strand
AGTAGTTCTAGCTGAAATAAGCTGTAATTCTAGCTCTCAAAGTCTGATTTCATGTTGGTGTTCCTTCAGTCTAAGTTCATTTTCTAGTTCTTGCATTCGAATGTCTTCACATTGTGAGATTTCTAATCGTCTCAGTTCAAACTCACGCTTCTCCAGTTTTCCTTGGTGTCTTGGATCAGCCATCGCTAAGTCTCCTTGATCAGTGTCTCCTTGATCACCGGTCATGATTTGATGGTATTCCGTAATCCAACGGTATGAAAATTACAGCACACAGCACAAACAAATCCGATGTATTCCAACACACAGTTGAAGGGATAATTCAACACACAGTTCAATGTTTCAGATTCACTGTCAAGTATTTGGATTAACACACAGTTAATGTCCAGTTCAAGTAGAATTCCAACACACAGTTGAGATATCAAAACTGAAATGGTCCAAGACTTTTCAACACACAGTGGCACTAGTTCAACACACAGTTGAAATGGTCCAAAACAGTTCGACATACAGTTGCAATAATTCAACACACAGTTGAAATGGTCCAAAAAAGAAAGTTCAACACACAGTTGCAATAATTCAACACACAGTTGAAATGGTCCATTTGTCAAACTAGGAGATGGAGAATGATCCTAGTAAAACTCCCGGATGAAAGGCCCCCCGTTGTTACGATTCGCGATTATCAAACACACAGTGTACACGCCGTAACAATAACCCTTACTATAATAATAGCAACAATCCACACAGGAACGGGTTATAGTCCGGTAGCCACTCGCGAGAACATGTCATTCCGTAGCACCCCCCGCGTAGATTTTGTTTGACTTCTTTTTCTGGAAGATCAACATCTCGCGGTCAATTAAATACCTGATGTAGATATCTACGGTGGTGCCTAACGATGCTACATGCAATTGTTTGATGCTCACTGGTTTTGAAAAATTTGAAACCGAAATGGGGGTAGGGGTAATTCATCCCTCATATTTTTATTACCCCTGCGCTTCGCGATCTGAAACTTACACAAATTCACCTCCGAATAATGACCTTTCAGCTAAAATAATGAGATTTTCTCTAGCTAATTTGAGCACATCATAGTGACGTCATGAGCTCGAGGAGGCTTTCTCTTATGATTTTTGGGGAATATTTTCTCCGATTTTCTCTGTTTCTTTCACAGTAATACATTCCTGATGGTATTTGACATATAATCTTGAAAGATATATGTCTCCTGTTTAATTCTGGACCAGAAACGTCTTTCTACTAAGTCCCGTTTGACCTCAGCATGGATTCATATAGATGTTCTCCGGTCATGACACCATTGAAACCGAATGGGGGTAGGGGTGATTACCGTCCCATATTTTCTTTAGTTCGCGGTTTATCATACTGAATTCCTTCACTCATTGCTTTTGGATATTGGCCTGAAAGGTAGAGTAATCAGACTTCCCGTAACTGCTTTAGTTTCGTCACTATGACGTCATAAATGTAGAAATTGTATTTTTCCTTTACTTGTGCCTGATTATCGCGCCTTCTTCTGTTTTCTTCTTTCTTTATTTCTAGAAAATGTTCCGATTATATCTGGATAGTGTATCAAATGGTTTCATTTGAACCAAGCGTCGTACAGAAGTAAATTAACATGATTTTGTGGGTGACAAACTAATAATCTGGCCTGAAATAAGACAGAAGAACAAAATCTGATTGAGAGTGCCCCACAAAAATCTGGATTAGTTGGAATTTCTCATGTCTCTTGTCAAACTCAACGTTACTTTGTGAACACTTGCTATATAATGATTTTTGCATGGGTATACACAACTTTGATACAATCACAGCAAAGGGTTGTGAGGAAACATAAACTGTAATGAATAAGAAACGATTTTATTGCTGGAGATTGTCTGTTTGCTCAATCTTGTTTGCAATGAAGTATGGGTAGAATCGAAATGGCGGCCGTGCATGTTGGTATGGTCTGATATCTAGGTAAAGCGCGGCAGAGATATTTAGGCTACGTTCGAGAATCGACCGCATTCACGGTTCTGAATGTGAGGTGCCGAGGGAAGCTTTCCTGTAGAGTAATATGCTTGCTCTTTAGTTGCCAGACGTCAATTTTCCCCACCTTTCTGCACATCGCTCCAGTTTATTACCTGTATATGGTAGGTTTCTGCTGGTGAACTGTTAGTCTCCGAGGCCGGCCCTCTCGACAAGTATGTGTAGGTTTATTGTTTTGGTGGGAAATTTAAGCCGTACGACGTCAGGTTAGTTACAGGTTAGTTTTTCAGGGTATTGTTGCATTCACCAGGTTTACCCCATGTTGATACGTTTACTCCATCAGACGTCCACGATGCGCATTCATTAGCATCAGATGAGTTATTTGTTTGAGCTGATCTGTCATCACAGCACCCGAGCTAGCGTATCTAATTCCGTTTAAGCCGGTTCTAAGGGCCGTATGGATACTTCATAGTCTTCAAATGAACATCTGCAGTAACATCGCGGCTGAGATACTAAGGCTACGTCTGAGAGTCCACCGTATTCTCGGGTCTGAGGTCTGAATCTGAGGTGCCGAGAAAAGCCTGTGGTTGAGTTATATGGTTGCCCTTTAGTCGCCATACGTCAGTTTGTCCCACAATTTATAGCGTCTGAGGCTGTTCAATCTAATTAAAATTAAATCATATCTCCTTCCCTATTTGGATATGTCGCTTGAAGGATCTAACAGGCTTGCAGTAACTCGAGTGTCAACCAATCCTGGGAACGCTTCATAATGCTTGGAAGGGAACATTAATGATAGAGAATTTTTGATTGGTTCAGTCGACTTAGACATGTCTTTTCATGTTTCCGCGGTCTCGACATTGTCGCACCATTATACGAGGTAGATATATGGACTGGTCTTTGGTGTAAACATTAGGGTAAACGGACAAGGTTACCATACCTCCCCCCCCCCCACGACTGCAAGCGGATTAGTCCAGATGCGACCATGATGTCATAATGCGATCAAATATTCATGGTTTGGGCGCTCAGAACACCAAATTCAATTGAAATACTTAAGATTCTATATAGCGATATGTACGATTGGGGAGCATTGATAGGATATTAATTTATTAAGTTTGGGGGTTGTTTGGATATCATGTGTTTTCACATGGTGTTCAAATGAACATCGCATTCAGAGAGTGACTGATATTCTGGACACGGCTTGGAATTCATTCGGATAAAGAATACTGATCAGTGATTAAAAGTTTATGTATAGAACATATTTATGTCTTGCTGACATCGTTGAAAACTGTGTTTTTCTTGTATTTATTTCATACACATTGGAGTTGGGGCTAACTCTCATACGAAATAGGTGTTGCGATTATTGAAGCGGAATTTCTTTATGGGCGGCGGCTGATTACTGAATCTTGATATCGGATCCGACACTTGCTGATGATATATCTATTGTATTGACAAATTCATATATATTGGATATTCCTGTTCGAAATTGTTTTTCAATTACCTTTTGTACAAAAGGAAGGCATTCGAATGTTTGTTTTCCTTGCTCAATATCAATAAGCATCACAGTGTAATAGAATGTTCCCATAATGTATATCTAGCTTCAATAATGGAACCAAAGAAACTGACAAGTATCCATTTTCGAATGAGATATATTTATCGAATTAATATGAACTGAGGAACATATTTTCAATATCCACCATCCACATTAGCTTTGATGCGGATGTTATACGAATTAGATCTTCGGATTATACACGCGAAAATTCTTTAACATATTACGGATAAATATTGAATGAGGAAAATCGACGCCTGTATTGAAAAGTTGGATGTATCTCCATCGAAGCGTCAGTTCCATAACAATAAAGCAGATGCTATCCATAAAATAGAATATAGTGTTATACAATATGCATAGGCGGGTGTCTTGATGGGCACGGGTTTCTGTTGCCTCAATGCATTTTGCCTCACTGCATGCATCATGATTGAAAATAGTTTGTAGATACATATTGATAGTGTCTGCCTTTCGTTTTCTCTCAATACATTCTCATCTAAATTCATTTATTTCATTTCATGTAACTTTCATTCAATTCATCTAGCTAATTAACTGGTTTTCTCTACTTAAGTATCGAAACATTGGTGAGACCTAAACCCATAATGTGAAGATAAACATATCATGACGAAAGACGACGTCATCATGGTAGATTGTGAAAGTCTGATTGTCTCGTTCATATTACCAGAAACTTTGAATCCATCTTCTTTCTGGATGTCCATAATTTCGACATGACTGATGAAGTTAACAAATGCAAGCGGCAACTATATATAAACCCGTTAGTAGTATACAAGGAGTCAATCATTGCCTTAGCGCCTCACTGCGCATGCGCAGAACTTGGTGTGACGTCAGAAGTGTGGCTGTGCGCATGCGTGAGTGAGATGTGAGTGGGGTGGGTTCAAAATGGCGGCACCTTATTTTCTCCAGACCACTTAAAGTCCGCCATTTTGAACCCACCCCACTCATTATGTGAGTGGGGTGGGTTCAAAATGGCGGCACCTTATTTTCTCTCCGACGCTGAAAGTCCGCCATTTTGAACCCACCCCACTCACCCTGTGCACTGATTGACCTGGGTGAGTGGGGTGGGTTTAAAATGGCGGCTTAGGGTGTTGTGTGTGTAAAATAAGGGGCCGCCATTTTGAACCCACCCCACTCACCGGGTCAGTCTATGAGTGAAGATGAGGGGTCGTGGCCAATGTGAGTGGGGTGGGTTCAAAATGGCGGCACCCTATTTTCTCCAGACCACTGAAAGTCCGCCATTTTGAACCCACCCCACTCACCTCGTGCACTGATTGACCTGGGATGTGAGTGGGGTGGGTTCAAAATGGTGGCTTATGGTGTTGTGTGTGTAAAATAAGGTGCCGCCATTTTGAACCCACCCCACTCACCGGGGTCATGTATAAAAGCAGTTGATTTTTAGGGAAAGGGTGTATTCATTGGACTACTTTTGCGTAGCACTGTGACTTACCTGTCTGCTTGCCTGCCTGCCTGCCTGCCTGCTTGTTTCACCTCTAGTCAGTCATCCAACCATTTTGCCTACTTGCCTATCCTGTTGTATGAGACATACTTTTTTCGATTTTACCAGTGCCAATTCACTAGACTATTACTCCGTAATAGTTTTTCACCAGCCCAAAGTCATGGCGTCATCATCATCATTATTATTTTTAGCGAGGCTTGCAAAGTACCGTGTTCGTCTGATTGACGAGATGGAGCATGTGGGTGACTTATGTGATTTCCTTATGGCGGAGGAAAACATACTCCTGGAAGAGCGTGTCGAGGAAATCATGGCGGAGAAAACTTTTTCAGCACGAAACAAAGCTCTCATCGATGATGTACGGCAATTTACCTACTATGGATGTCTAGCCTTCGTGGCGGCGTTGAAGATCAAGGGAAATGGTGAACTAGCAGATCTACTGGAAGCCGACGACGACGTTCTACCAGATGAGGATATGTTAGTGGTGGACGAAGAGCGTACAGCTAGCAACAAACGTACTAGCTCAGAGAGTGCTAAACGTGCTGGACGACCCAAACGCCCCCGTCTAACTCCGTTAGTAATACCTGAGCCAGTAGTGAAACAAGAACTTCCTCTGTCTGTCCAGGAGATCAATAATCTGATCGAAGCGGCTCACCAGGCAGCCCACAAGGACATTTGGGAGCTCTCACCCTATTTAACGGTCAGTGTAAAAGACGAAGAAGTGCATTTTAATGCAGCGGGCTTTAACGACAGACCTGGTAAGCATATTGCCATGAACTTGGACACCTGGCAAAAACTGGAGACCCTTGATTACGCCATCGATGCGGTTATTCGTGACCAGGGGAATGACGAAGCGAAATTTCCTGTGGGTGACGACATCTATGTGAGCTGTGCTTATTTCAATGACCAGCTCCTGGTGCATATTCGAAAATGGCGAAAGCGTTTAGATACACAAGAGCTGGTGGCTTGTCCTCAAGGGGTCACATTGAAATTAACGGCGTGGCGGGAGTTGCAGAGTCTAGCCAGTACAATTCGTCAAACTCTGGCCTACCAGGTGTCGCACTATATATATGAGAAGTACATCGAGACAGTTCTGCAGCTCATCAGACCTCACATGAACACTCTGGTAGCCTCATACGCGACCCTCACTGAAGCACTACAGGCTGTGACCGAGGCGCAAATTGCCATGGCAGTGGTAGCGGCTTGTCCTTCCAAAATCCCACGTGAAGAGATTGTGACGTACATCTATGTGCACCAAGGACGGAAAGATGATGATGAATTCAAACAAGTCTTGTTGACGAACTATTGAGGAGAACAAGGAAAAACATTGACCCTACCCATTTATTGATCTGGAGAGCGTATAAATTGTATTTAAAAATTTCAGAGTTTTTTCACTGTTAATTGTATTAAAAAAATGTCAATACTCAGATATAATTGTATTAAATTCAATTGTGAATACGTTCATTGTGTGTTAATAAAAATATAGTAGAAAAAATGCTTTGTGTTCATTCTTTTTTTCCTTTTTTAATAGTCAAATAGCTCCAAAACGTCTATTTTCCATTCTTGCGCATGCGCAGAATGCTGATAGTTCAACCCACACCAGTCCATCAGATGTCCCTTCATCTCACCTTCACATTGATACCTCACTCGGCTCCATCGGGTCACTAGGGGCTCTCCTAGTTCCAAAAAAGGCTATTTTCATAGCCTTCGGCCTTCGCGCATGCGCAGAAGGCCGATATGTCAACCTCACACCTAGTCCATTAGATAGCCCTTCACCTAAGCTTCAATTTGATACCTCACTCGACCCACTACCTCCAAAATAAAATAAATGAAAAAAAAAGATCTTTTTTTAAAATAGATGGGTTAGGGGCGTCCCTCATGGTCCAATCGGGTCGAGTGAGGTATCAATGTGAAGCATTCATGAAATGCTTCAATTTGATACCTCACTCGACCCACTACCTCCAAAATTAAAATTGAAAAAAAAAAAAAAAAAAAAGATCCATATCGATCTTCAAAATAGCCTTTTTGGAGTTAGGGGAGCCCCTAGTGGTCCAATGGGGTCGAGTAAGGTATCAATGTGAAGCATTTCACGTCAGCTTCAATTTGATACTTCACTCGACCCACTACCTCCAAAAAAAAAAAATAAAGAAATTTTGACCCTGACATGGTGAGGGTGAAAATATGCAGCTAAAAATTTTTTTTGGTCGTTTTTTCGAGAGAGGTATCAAATTGAAGCTGACGTGAAGGAGCATCTGATGGACTGGGTATGGCATTGAATTAGGGTGATTCCGCGCATGCGCGGTGGTTAAAGGGTATAATTTTTTTCAATAATTTCAAAAATTGGTAAAAAAATAAAAAAAAATGTTTTTCTTTGATTTTTTTTGGGGAAAAAGGATGATGGGGATCTGGTGTTATTTGGGTGTGCTTAGGAAAGAAGTTTCCTCTTTCGGAAAGATGGGTTGGCCCTGAAAAGGGCCTTTGATAGTGTGATACGACACACTTAGGCGCGGTATATTCGCTTCACCCCTCCCACATGTTTTCTGCATATGGGGCATTTTATTTTCAGATGGGACTCTCCGGCATCAATGCAGCGACACATCGCACCTTCACACGTCAGGGTTACCCAGCAATCCTTACACAGGCAAAGATGTCCACAGGGTAACACGGCGTACCCACTTTCCTCGTCCGTGCAGATGCTGCATCGTGTTTTTTTCTCTTCGACACGGCGTTCTTTTTTCAGTATGGTAATTTGCGCCTCCATCCCATTCATCGTCGTCTCCATCCCAACCATCCCTCCCCGCATGGCGATAATCTGTTCATTGAGTCGGATTATCTCTACTTCATGGCGACAGGTTTGTGGTGTTTCTTCAGCTGAAATTGTTGGAGTTTCGGCAATGGTGGGAAGTCCGGCTGTATGGTCTTCAGTCCTTATACTTTCAGTGTACACAGGCGGCGTCATCGTGGTTGTTGTTGTAGGTGTACTAGTATTTAACCAGGGCAGCTCGTCGCCGTCTTGTCCCCCACCCTCCGTCACATCACTGTCGTTTTCTTCCATTCTGTGTATTTCTTGGTCCTGTTGTTCACTCAGCCTTCGGATCCGTCTACTTTCTTCTGTTCTCACATCTTCCCGGAGTTGTTGTGCAAGTTCTTCGGTACTCCTGATTAACGTGGCTTCGTCTTCAATCACTCGCTGAAAACTGGAGATGATCGTCAAGCCCCCTCCATCTTCTTCATGGCCAACGATCTCTCTGTGTTCTTCTGTATCAGCAATTCTCGGATCTCGAGTCGGATGATGTGTAAACAGGGGGGCACGTCGTCTTCTAAAACTCATAATTGTGTATTGGTGAATAAATGTCAAAATTATACGCTATTTATAGTCTAGTGGGAAGGGAGGGAGGTGAGTACAAAATGGCCGTGATCCACAGGCCTCCATTTTTAACCCACCCCACTCACCGGCGTCAGTGAGTGCAAGACAGGCTGACCCACTGTATAGTGATTGGGAGTACAAAATGACGGTCATCCACAGACCACCATTTTGAACCCACCCCACTCACCGGTGTCAGTCAGTGCAAGAATCCCACTGTGCTGTGTACCCCTTGTCCCAAGCATTAAAATTTCTTATTATTTTTCGATAAAACTCGTCACAATTTTCATGGGAACTATTAGACGACTGTCACCCAGAGTCTACACGTTTTTTTAGTCAGGAAAATTAATTTATTTCTAATGTATCTGGTGTTTCAGACTCCCGTACACGATTTTTATGGGTTTAAAATCAATAAAAATTAATAAAATAGCGGTAGTGTGTAGCGTTAGACGGTTAAAATTTTTTATACAATACATTGAATTGCCTGAGTGCAACTTGCAATAAAAATATAGGTGGGTTGACAGTTATTGAAAAATGACAGTCGTTTTTAAAATGAAAAAGAAACACAAATATTGACAGTGTCGTAAAAATATATCACACAGCTAGAGTGTTCTCGCTGCCGTCCGCGTGTTAGACTATAAATAGCGCTGTATTTTTTTAATTATTCACCAGTACCCAGTCATGGAGTCACTACCGCCTACTGAAATCAAGGATATTGACGACTTCATCACCCATGATGAAAATCAACTCTACGGGAATATCATAAGTTTGGTAGATCATGACCAACCCTGGATAACTGATATCATGGCAGAATTATTTCCTCCTTCACCTGGGAACCAGCCTGCTTCAACTTCAACCATACCGGATGTTTTTCCAGCCGTCGACCCCTGTTTTGACGAGATACACGCCGAGTTAGAAAAGATGTTGAAATCACCCCCAGCTCAAGACGAACCGGTACAAGAGAGAAACCCCGAAACAGAGGGAAGCACCCAGGCTACAGAAGAACAAAGACCCGATGCCAAGGCAACAGAGAACAGAGGAGAACATTTCACCCAGAAGAAGAAGAAGAAGAGGGTACAGAAAAAAAGAAAAGATGTCCGGCTACGCGAGAGGCAAGACAGAACAGATACAAGGGCCAAGAGAGAGAGGACAATAAGACCCCCCCTCCAAAAAATGCACGATGAGGTGTATTATGTTTGGGCGATCACCACTTCAACATTGGGTTGTAACACAGAACGACAAAGCCAATTATATCTACCCTGTGTAGAATGTTCTAACCAATTTGCCCGGTTTGCCATAGCCCCTTGTGGTCATCAGGCATTGTGTCAAGTCTGCATCCATCGTCGGGCCCAAATACCTACCTGTGCAGAAGCCAACCGTCCCCACCCGTGTGAATTGTTACCTCTTACCTGTACCGTATGCGCTCAGAGAAGACACCGACTACAGATGCCCTCAACGACGTAATTTATTACATATCCAAAAAAAAAAATGTCCTTTTCAGGACAATTATCTTTTCCGAAAGAGAACTGCTAATCACGCACAAAATTAAACACGAGATCCCCACACCTTATAACCCCTGTGTTCATTCAAAATAAAATCCCGTTATTCATTCGGGCTATTTTATCAAAAATAAATTACCCATTATTCGGGGTTATGTCCCCGGTTGAAAAAAAAAAATAACAGTCCGTTATCGCGCAGACTGAGTATTAATTAATGGGGGCAAAAAGAAAAAAATCCTGTGTTTGATATGTGATAGAGATCGGTCCTGACAAGAACCTTTTTCATATAGGCCAGGGATTGTTTTTTTGAATGTAGTTTGCTAAAAAAAGAGAGTAATGTAGGACATTCTGTGCTTTAAATTCATGTGCTAGTATAGAAGTTTCCTCCCTCGGAAGGAATGGTTTGCCCTGAAAAGGGCAGGTATTATTTTTTTTCCCAGTTTTTATTCTGGGGAGAGTAGCTTACATCTCAGTTGTACGGTGGGTGACGTGATGGCTGACCGTGAAATATCTGTAGGGGCTTATCCCCTCTTCTTCAATAATGTCCGCATCAAGGGGGCGCCCATCCACAAATCTGGCTGCCGAGATCGTGGGGGGAGGCTGTAGACAATCACTGGCCGATCTTCATCATCTTCGTCGTCCAGGCAGCAGGGGAGGTCCTCTAGTGGGAATGGGGGTGGAATTTCCTCCTCCGCCTGCCGGGACGCTGTACTGGCCGATGTTGTTGTTCTTGCCGGTGAATTGGGCAGCACTTCCTGACACGTCAACACATGTTCGGGCACTGTTGTTGATGGGTCAGGAGGACTGGGATGCATCGCATTCATCAGTTGATGTAGTTGGTCGAACCAGTCCTCCTGGCTGATGGTAGAATGTGCGGCAACCAACAGTGCCCTCACATTATTTGACGTGGTGTTCCCTCCTTCTTCTTCATTTAGTAAGGTCGCCCTCCATCCGCGAAACTCGTCTCGCCAAAAGCGTCTCACATACTGCCTCATGACTCGTTCTTTCCGTTGTGATAGTCTGTTGGTATTCATCTTCGCTGTTGCATTCATTTCTTTTTGACAGTGTGAAATTTTTTATGGTAATCGTATTGCAGAGGGGCCACTATATATAGACAATACGCGGACGCCAGCGAAGCCATGTAGGCAGCGGAAAGATTCTGGGAACCCTTGAAAATTCGGTGTGTTTCATTCTGAATTATAAACGCCTGTCATTTTTACAATACATCTCACCGCTCATAGAATTTTTAGTTCCAATTCATCTCACATAAATCAGGGACTCGTATTAAAAATTTCAGCCGTCTACCCCTTGACTACGTCCTGATTTTTAATTTTTACCGAGTTTTCGAGCCGTAATCTTCGAATACGAAAATACAGAAAACCGTGACCATTAAAAATAAATTAATTTTCTGGATTAAAAATAGAGCAAGTCTATCACTTAGCAATCGATACGCATGCCCTGAAAATTCCAGCTCGTTTCGTTCATGAGAACTTTTGAAAATCAAGAAAACAGTACCTTCTTTTACGGCGAAGAAGCACGTTCTACGCAGTTGGCGGGCCAATTTTCGAGGCAACAGAGTTGCGGCCCCTTACTTAAAATCGAAAAGTGCATTTTACCAATTTATGCTGTTTGATAATTTATTAAATGTGTTTGTCGTATGAATACCATTGTTTTATTAAGGTAACATTATGAAAAGGATGTGGGCTACCTATTTCAGTCATTGGTTCCGTGAATTAACGGTGCCTTAAATTTATAAGCTGTGTCATGCGTACTAGGGGTACCCCATTATTTAAAAAACCCTTCACGTACGTAGAGCCTGTATTACCTATATACTATGGCTTGGCAAGCATCGGGTTTCACTCTCTCACAGCCCTATGGTTGTTCAGGTAATTATTAAGACTTGAAATTCTAGTCCAGCAATGCACTAATGTTATTTTTTATCCTCGTATGAGTCCAGACTCTTAATTTAGCCACTCGGGGAGCGTCTAAAAAAATAATGGCAGTGTTAAATTAATTTCCCAGGGTATTTTTTTATTTTAACCATGAAAAATTAGCCAGAATCGATCTATATAAATTTTTGTCGGGCTAGTATTTTTGTCATTCTTCATTATGGCATCGCCGGGCAAAGAGCTCGCGTTCTTTCAAGTGACGTCGAAAGTAATTCTTATCGTGTACGAGCATGAATTGCACCTGATCGAGGAACATCCGATCGAAGTGAAATTAACTTTAAGCCTGACCGGGTGGACGCTATTGACACGTGTGTTACAAGGTAAAGAACCCGAAGTCGATTTTTTGCCTGTCGGCGACGATGTGTACCTGCGGCGGAGTAGAGAGAATTCATTTTTTCCCCGGTTAGAACAGTGTCGCGGTAGCGGTATTGTGCTTTGGCCAGCATTATGGGCGGGGCTGAAAGGTATTATTACCGAAGTGGACGACGTACTCTACCCGGAAACCCAATCGATCATCACCCGCACGCTCACCTCGGGTTGTACCATAATAATATACGCTGATCGCATCGACCTCATTGATGATGATTCGCGCTGCTGGTGCGTACCTGAACCCGCGCGTATCACATTATCGCCCGAAGGCTGGACTACCTTAAAACGTGTGTTATTCGGTCATTTGGATGGAGATAGTATTTACCTGGATCACGATGTATACATTTTTCGCGGCCCTTATTTTGCCCGATTGATCTCTCTCAAGCGAGGCGGATTTACGCTGGATCCCGATCTGTGGACGGGTTTGCAAAAAATAGTTCCTGTGGTCGATAAAGTATTCTCTGCACACGACCCGCCTCTCACAGAATAGAGCCTATAAATACCAGGGGAAGAGACAGAGTGTGTATCAGTTGGACATTGAGAGCAAGCATGTCGCTACCACTACGTGCCATATTGCCTCTTACACCGAGTGTACGGTTATACGTTTATGCAGATAAAGTCAAACTGGCGAAAGACGCTCTAGCTATTTACTGGACGCCCGCTGAATCGCTATGGAATCCCGTGACACTACAGCGTGATGGGTGGAATAAATTTAAACGCGTGTTGAGCGGAGAATTGGATGGAGAGCTCGTTCACCTGGATAATGCCATGTACGTTTATACCCTACCATCCCTGTGCATACGTGTGGGCCGCTACAAAGATACGCGCAGTATCAGCCTAACTCCCTCTGTGTGGGAAGCCTTGAAGAAAATAATGCCTATTGTCGACCAGTTATTGTCACCGGACGATCGATCCCCTGAACAATTAGCGTGGGTTCGTGCTATAGAAGACGCGTTCGCTGAACCGCATGAAAGACTACATGAGGCAGAATTTTGTTTCTGTAAACCAGCTACTACAGCCGGGGAAAAAAGGCCTATATGTAAAGAATGCACAGCGGCTAGAGGGTCAGTATCACCCCGGGAAGAGATCGACACGGACGGGAGCGAACGAAGGGAAAGTCCGTGATGCGGCGGCGGTCGGGAAAAAAAAAGGAGACGTCTATTAACAAAGTATTAACTGATTTGTATTATAATCCGACGAGTGCAGCTGCCTATAGTGGTGTGGGGGCATTGACTCGAGCGGCCCAAGGCATTAGTCGAAGTGAAGTTCGAGACTGGTTAAAAACTCAGGACACCTACAGTTTGCATCGAGCTGCCCGACGTCATTTTCGTCGTAACCGGGTCATCGTGGGAGGGATAGACGCGCAATGGCTGGCGGATTTGGTCGACATGAGTCGATTTGCACCTCAAAATGATGGACACCGGTACATATTGACCTGTATCGATATTCTATCCAAATATGCCTGGGTCCTGCCCGTGCGTACCAAAACAGGAGAGAATCTCATAGCCGCGTTTCAGCAGATTTTCAAGACGGGGCGCAAACCTCTTTATTTACAAACAGATGAAGGCACAGAATTTCTCAACCGACCCTTTCAAGCCTTTCTTAAGAAAAAGAAGGTATTTTTTTTTCACACGTACAATGAGACGAAAGCATCGGTAGTGGAACGCTTTAATCGGACCTTCAAAGGACGCATGTACAAATATTTTACGGCTCAAAACACGCGACGCTACCTGGATGTACTTCCTCAACTAGTCCAAGGCTACAATAGGGCCTATCATCGCAGTATTCAGCGAGCGCCCCGTACTGTGACAGAAGGCAACGAACATCAAGTGCGTGCTACGCTGTACTCCTCCAGTCCACCGGCACCCCGTTACAAACGGGGAGATGTAGTGCGGATCAGTAAAGTGAAAGGACAATTTGAGAAAGGATATTTACCGAACTGGAGTGAAGAACATTTTGTCATCGTGCGCCATAAACCTCGACAACCCCACGTCTATCAACTGGAAGATCTACAAGGCGAGAGACTGCAAGGCACGTTTTACGAGGCAGAATTACAACCCATAGTGAAAACACCGAAAGACTATTACACGGTGGAAAAGATTTTGAAAACGGAACGTCGACGTGGGATTCCCTATCATTTCGTCAAATGGCAAGGATGGCCTCGTTCCTTTAATTCCTGGGTGTCCGGCCGTGACATGAAACGTCTATAAATTCTAACGCCTATCACCCCCTGCCTTCAGTATAGGATTTGTACCATGGATAGTACACGTCTACCCTTACTGTTAAGAACTCGAAAAGCACAAGTCGGTACTGTGTTGTGTCTAGTCGTGGTTCTGGGTACGTTATTTACCGGTGTGTTCTACGATTTATCGTACGTGATATCCTGTTTCAACAACCTGCGTTCTACATCATCCAACACGACCCCACTGCCTACACCAGCCCAGACGTCAAGGGTCCGCCACGTCTCAACGCAGACACCCATCACATCGTCTACTCCAGCCATCACGTTACCCCGCTACATCCAGCCCACGACCATAACGATCCGTACTACGACTACCACTCATCCTCCATCATCATCCCTGAGAAGCGAGCCTTCTACTCTACCCTCTAGTACTACTACTACGACGCCGCTAAACAGTTTTGAAGTGGATGCCCGTGAATCACCCCGTTTACCCCGACAACGGTATCCCTTCGAGTACTATCCCCTGCGCCAGCCCCGACAACTGACTTCTAAACGTCGAATCACCCCCTAAAGAAAATGGACCCACGATGGCAGCATCCATTCACGTGCCTCATCGCTGGACCGACCGGGTCGGGAAAATCACACTTTGTTCAACGTCTCATCCAACACGGGTCAGCCCTGATTTCACCGCCTCTAGCTCGCATCCTGTGGTGTTATGGCGCTTGGCAGCCCGCGTACGAGGCACTGGCCCGTGTCCCAGGACTCACCTTAGTGGAAGGCTTACCGCCTGAAGATATCCCCCAAGACACCTTGGTCGTGGTGGACGATCTCATGACGGAAACGGACACTCGAATCACCCGTCTCTTTACCAAAGGCAGCCATCATCGTCGGTTGAGCATCATCTACATCGTACAGAATCTCTTCAGTAAGAACAAAGAACACCGGAACATTAGTTTGAATGCTCAGTATGTGGTGTTATTCAAAAACCCCAGAGACGCGTCACAAAATACCCACCTAGCTCAACAGATGTACCCTAAGAACACGGCCTTTGTACGAGAAGCCTTTGAAGATGCGACCCAACCTGCGCATGGCTATCTACTCATCGACTTGAAACAAGACACGCCCTCCCCCCTGCGATTGCGTACCCTGATTTTTCCCGGTGAACTACAGACGGTGTACACCCCCAAATGAGGATAAAAGAAGAAGACAACGGTCGCTAGCCTTCATTCAAGCATCATGTCTGCACGCGTACGCAAGCACGCGCCCGCTCTGCGGGTATTACGCAGCGCGCCCCCGGAAGTGGCCCGGGCCCTGGTGCGCGGCGCGGATCCCGACTTGGTACGGTGTTTGTGTGAAGTAGCCCATAATGTGTTAAAAGGCAATGTCCCCCTCAGTCCTCTGCAGAAAGGGAAATTGCAACGGCACAAGGCGGGTCTCCGAACGTTGGTCAAGAAAACGGGCAGTGTGAAGAAAAAGAAACAGGTGTTACAGCGAGGTGGATTTCTCGGCGCACTCCTCGCTCCCTTAGCCGCTACTGTACTGGGCCCGTTACTCGGTTCCATCTTGGGAGGACGCTAAATGGAGCATACGAAAAAAATGATGCTGGTCGAACCTCGACTGTTACAGAGTTTACAATCTCCCTATCCCGTCCCGGCCACCGTGCAAAAACTCCAGTCTCTGGATGAAGAAATGAATAATATACTCCAACGTCGACTCCCTGATCACGAGAAAATTCAACTCTACCATCATACGCTGAACCAGTACCAGACGATTATGGATCAATATAGAGGGGGAGGCGGAAGTAGTACTAGTACGCCCCCACTACCCACCACCACACCCACACCTCCATCACTACCCTCACCTCAGCTGGAAGAAGAAGTGTTGAGCAGTGTGCCTAAAGCCTACAAGACCAAGGCCCGTTTATTGTTGGACCGGGTGAAACAGCATGCCGATATGAGTTGGAATGCGGAAGGAAAATTGCTGATTCGAAACCAAGTGGTACCGGGGTCTCATATGACCGATTTGATCAACGATATGGTGCGTTCTCGCAAACACTCTAATCCTCCGGGCTGGGAAGTCTTTGCTCAGGGATTAAAAGACACGCACATCCCTCAAGAATTGGTAGGAAATCCTAACCGTTGGGCCTTTATGCAGCAATCGAACACCCGACATCAACCACCACCCTCCTCTGCCTCTTGGGCTCCCATGTCACCGCCCAAAACACCACAACAACGTGGGAAACCTAACCGAGCTAAGTCACCGCGACGATCACAACGCCCCGGTAAAGCACCCAAGGCCTGGGAATCGCTATAAAAACCCGGTGCAGAAGCCAGAACAACTCAGTCGTCATCATGTTTTACCTGACGTTGCCCAGTAATAGTTCACTCGATGTGTTTCCTGACAACACCTTGACCAAGTATGTCACTCAATTACCCCAACCGTTACATTTACCTGGACGATGGGAATGTGGACTGGTGGAGATTCAATACCCTTACTCATGGTACAACGTACAAGACGGCAAAGTATGGTACGAAGTGACCTACGAAGATAGAATCTACAGACTGATTCTCCCCCCAGGCCAATACGATACGCCGGCGAAGTTCATACAGGCTCTGAATGCCATGATGGAGTACAAGACTCTAAAGCAGAGCGCGACAGATATAACCACCCTGACAGCCTTGCGCTTCAAGAGAAACATAGCCTTCGATGTCAACGTACACAGCGACAAGAGCTCTATCAGCCTCACCGAAAACGTGAACATTAAACTCAGTCCTACACTAACGCAAATGTTAAGGATGCCTTACAGCGTCGTCAGGGGTTCCACCATTGTCAACGGTACACATTTGATGGATATGAAAGTAGGTATGTACGGACTGTACGTCTACTCGGATGCCGTGGACAGCCATATTGTGGGTGATATGAACACACCTCTGTTACGGGTGGTGCCCATTAGCAAGACGTATGGCGAACAAGCCACCCACAGTTTCAACCCTATCATGTTCCTGCCCGTACGCCATACCGATATCGACACGATCACGGTGGATATAAGAGATGACACGGGACGTCCCATCCCATTCGAACGAGGAAAAGTGGTGCTGACACTTGCTTTCCAACAAACCCGCTCTCCTCACTTCGTATAATATGTACGTGCCTTACCAGTGCCATACACCCAGCTATGCCGACTACTACAAGAAACAAACGGGAGGAGGCATGCCCATGTTTAGCGGGGCGCGCATGCAACGAGGTCACGGATTGGGAAACATACTGGGCAGCATTGTGAAAACGTTTTTACCCATGGTGACACGGGGTGTGAAAGCGGTCGGAAAACAAGCGGTACGCAGTGGATTGCGCGTGGCCGGTGATGTGATGGAAGGCACAGCACCCCGACAAGCCTTCAAACGACGGGCTAAAGAAGCCGGAAGTGTATTGATCGCCAAAGCCCTTAAAAGACAAAGACCGACACAGCCCAGATTCATTCAACGTCCAACCCACCGACGACGCACACCCCAGAGGAAGAAGAAGAAGAGCTCCCCGAACAAGAAAAAGAAGAGACGTAATAGGAGAGACATCTTCGCATAATGGCATTCATTCACTCCGAGTCATGTCCGTCTACCAACAGTGAATTGGATTTGTGGACTGTTCCACCCACCCAAACCAGTGTAGCTGAAGGACGTTGGGTAGAACATCGACCCCTGGCTAGCCTGACGGGGATGGGTCCCGTGGAATTTACCATTGAAAACAAAGATACGGCCTACCTGGATTTAGCCCACACCTACTTGTACGTCAAAGCCAAAATAACGAACAAGGACGGGACGAATCTGGAGGACAAATTGGAAGTAGGCCCGGTGAATCTTTGGCTGCACTCCTTGTTCCAACAGGTAGATATAAGTCTGAACGATAGACTCATCAGTACGTCCACTAATACGTACCCGTACCGAGCCTACCTGGAGACGCTGTTGTCGTACGGCACTGATGCCAAAACATCACACTTACAAGCTGCGCTGTACTTCAGGGATATGCCCGGATACCATGACAACCTACACGGTGGCAATAGTGGGTTCGTCACACGCAAAAAAATGACAGCCGAAAGCAAGTCCGTCGATATGATGGGACGACTGCACGCCGATCTGTTCATGCAAGACCGCTACATGATGAACGGTGTATCCATCAAGATCAAGTTGATCCGGTCCTTACCCGCGTTCGCCTTACTGGCCAGTGCAGAGGGAGACCCCCATTACAAGATCGTCATTGAAGATGCAGCCCTGTTTGTCCGTACGGTAGATTTGCAACAGGGTGTGTTGCTGAGTCACATGCAAGCCTTAGCGAAAAAACCAGCCCAGTATCCCATACGACGCGTACAGACCAAGGTGTTCTCTGTGCCAAAAGGTACGATGATGGCCAACAGAGAAAATTTATTTCTAGGGGATCTGCCTAAACGTCTTACCCTGGCGTGTGTGACCAACACCGGATTCAATGGAAATTGGCCTGAGAATCCCTTCAAATTTGAACATTTCAACATCAACTTTGTGGCACTGCACGTGGCCGGTCATCAAATTCCAGCCCGACCCTTACAACCGGACTTTACTAGCGGAAACTATGTGCGGACCTACCTGAACCTATTTACAGCCACAGGACAAAACAACCAGGACGAAGGCAATACCATCAGTCGACAAGACTTTAGCCATGGGTACACATTGTTCGCCTTTGACCTCACCTCCACCTTGGAACACGATCATCAACTGGCTTTGCTGAAGAAAGGAAACCTACGGTTGGAACTGCGTTTCGCCAAACCTCTAGACAGCACCATTAACGTGATTTGCTACGCCGAGTTTGATAACATCATCAGCGTGGATGAGCAAAGAAACGTGCTGTGTGACTACGCCAGCTAGAGAATGGATACAGAACAGCTGATGGACATACTCCAGCGAGATCCCAAGATCCCCTTTCGAGGTGTGTTTCCACGCAATGTGTTTCCTACCCACTCCACCACTCCAGCAGCCTACATCCTAAATACAGACCCAAGGAGTCGACCCGGTGAACATTGGATAGCTGTGTACGTGGACACCCTAGGCCAAGGCGAATACTTTGATTCCTACGGACTTGCACCCCTACATGCCGATTTGGTGAAATTCATGGACGTCTCTACTACAGAGTGGCGTTGGAATACGCAAAGATTACAAGGACCCTTGAGTAGTGTGTGCGGACAGTACTGTGTGTTTTATCTCACTCACCGGAGTAGAGGACATTCTATGCCAACCATTGTACATATGTTTGATGATTATTGTCAAGCCGAAGACCGGGATGTCCTCGTCTATGACTGGACGGCTCTCGTTTTAATGTGCATGCTCCATTTCTCTGGTTAACTTAAAAAATGTACTGCGCGCGCATCTTGTTTTATTATTGTTATGACGTTGTTGTTCTGACGTTGAATAAATTGATGAAAAAAACACAATGATGGGTTTTGACTTTCTCTTTTTATTTAAGTCAACAAGCAAGGATTAGACTATACAAATAGAATACAGGGTACAAAATAGTAGGGTATGTACACATAGAATAGTAGTGGTATATACAAAAAAAGTTCATCTGCCAGGAGTAGGATTCGAACCCACGAACAGCAATTGCTGACCAGCACTTAGGACTGGCGCCTTAGACCACTCGGCCATCCTGACTTTTACATTTGTGTATCCACAGTTAGTGTTCGACATTTTACAAGTCCAAGTATGTAGTGCTCACACCGTCGGCCAATACTTTTCGTTTGGGATAAAAGAAAGTAAAGGCGTCTCGTTGCTGGATATAGGTGCGCATCTGGTGGTCGACGACCCGGAATCCTCGGTTAGTGCCACTCGCACTGGCCTGGCTTTGCAATACACCCAGGTAGAGAGCTTTGTCTATGTTGGGATCGCGCCGGCTCACCCCTTTACAACTAAATTTATTTTCCTCTCCTCCATCTCCTCCGTAACAGTAGTAGGTCTTGGAGGAGAGCGCAATCATAGCATCTCCGCTCCACTCCAGCTTGAAGAGCCCGGGTGTCCGCTTATCGTAGGTGTAGTGATCGCGTCGGGGTAGCCACTGGTCCCGTTCCGCTTCATACTGATCCCTTAGCTCGGGTTTGACGAGTGACTCCCAGTCCGGGTGGGAAACGGCCATGTAGGCCGAATCTGTGTCCATTTCCATGAGTTGCCAGTCTGACGCATTAAAATATACACCCATAAAATCATAGATGAATTCCAGCATCCTCAGCTTGGCCACCTGATAGACCATACATCCAATCTGCAGGGGTAAATTATATCGAATAGTCTTCTTGGCTGAAGTGACTTCATAGGTGTCGTCATCGATCACCTCCACGGATCGAAAAAGAGGAGAATTCACTCTTTTGCGGGCTTGGGTAGTAGTACAAATGTTCACGTTGACGTGTTTATCTTGGTTCGTAACTGTTTTTCCATAATAACCATTCCCAGTGAGTTTCCAAGATTCAGCGATGATGGCCTGACTCGGGTATTCATCACCTTGACGACGGGCCTTCGTCACGAGGTCCGCATTCTCGGCAAAACAAGCCTCAGGTACGTACTGGATTACCTGATAGATTTGAGTAATTTCCAAACCGTGCTTCATGTACCACTGCAGTAAGGGCGTGCCCAACAAGATTTTTTGGGCCCACATACTTCCAATCAACATGCGGCGAGGTTTAGGCAAACACTCGTGTTGCTCCGCATAGGCGCCCATGGTCTCTCCAATGTCAGCCCGACCCACCAGCGTGTTCTTGAAGATAGGCGGACACTGGGCGAAGAGGGGCTTGAGAGTGTCGGGAACATGCAAATCACATTCTACAAAGCCGTAGAGCTGCCCCGAACGAATGGCGTCCAACATCTGGGGCAGACTCAGCAGTCGCCGACGACTCAAGGGGTACTCACGTTCTTTTAGGAACCGTTGTAAATGGGGCAGGGCCTTACACATGGTGTGAAATTCACACTCCCACATCTCAATGAGATGGAAGCCTCGCTCTTTCACGTAATCCCCGTTGGCCACTACTTCTTCCCGTAATTCTTGTGCCGATTTTCCACGGCGCTCATTGAAGCGTCCCGCGCTGAAATGACATTCGTGACCGTGCCAGTAACAGCCATAAAACTGGAAAACGGTCGGTGTGCCTTGGACAAGGGCAAACCCATCGACGGGGAGTCGGCGATCTCCTATCCGCTTCTCTGTGGCGTTGGTCTGGTGACGAATATAAATCGCCCGTCGATAGGCTTCCCAGTCCAACCACTGGTCGGCAAGATGTTTGTACGGTGTCCGTTGCGGTGTAAAATGCCGTCCTTCTGCACACCAACGCGTATAATGACCGCTGGGCATGGGTTGGGCGAGCGACCACAAGTACAAGGCATTCGCGTCAAACCCAATGATTTTGGCACACGGTTTCCCACTGGGGAGAGTCGTCACATCCTTCTCATGGTAGCGGTGAAAAATAAGGCTAGGGCCCCCCACAATGTTCCGCTTCAAACAATCGTGCATGTCTGCATCTTTTTGTTGTATGAGTGAAAAGTACGTAGGACACTCTTGAAACAGATGGCGAAGCGCCAGACCGGGTAAACTTAAGCACTCCTTGAATATGTCCACATGCATTTGGCGACGAAAGAGTTGCACCATTTTCTCGGCCGCTTCGAGAAAGGGAACCACATCTAGGTTGTTATACCACACCAGGAAATCTCGCAACGTCTTCATGCTGTGACGGTTCCACACTTGTTGGAGTTCGATGTAGGTGGTCTCCGGTAGAGCTGCCCCTTTCAGGTCATTGTAAAACGCTTCGCGGGGTGGCAACTGGGTGTCTTCTAAGCGGTCCAGGCTCGTCATATAGGTGTAAGGAAAGTAACCTTTCGTTTGGGCACAATTATAGGCCTTGACCCACTGGTCATAGCTACAATTAGGTGCCAGGTAATTCCGTACATCGAGAAAATGCAGTGATGTAGTAGTGAGAGCCATATGGTTATTAACCTTCTTGATCACCGACTTGAGGGTATCGGACTGCGCCAAGTAAGGGTAGAGAAATTCCTTCACCATGTTCAAGTCGTATCGCCCCGAATTGAAGCCGAGCACCGGTAACTGACCTAAATATTGAAGGAACCGTAACTTCAATTTCGCCGCATAGGGTTGGTGTAAAGGGACATCCTGCGACTGCAGAGGCTGCGACTGGGATTCCGGCTCCGACTCGGACTCGGACTCTTCATCATCGCTGAACGCTACACCAGGTTCAGGAATGCGATCGTCCAGCTGGGCCAGTACGTCCTCGAACTTGGCCACCAACAATTCCGTACTGGCCGCACTGACTTTCTCTAAATACTCCATCATACGGGTGATCAACTCATGGGATTCCCCCGTGGACACGAAACACACCGGAGCAGCGTCATAGCCAGGTACGTTGGATGAAATGCTGACACTCAGAGGAATATGGCGCTGCGTCCACTGCGTTTTCGCCGAAAACAGGTCCATGGGCTCTAACAGGGCCTCAAAATCATAGCATGCCCGGAAGGGGAAATAACGGTCCTCCTCCGGTATCATCACACCCTCATCGGCCAGTTCCTGGAAAATAGTAGGTGCATTATGATACACTCCTCCCGGATAGACTCGCTTGACACTGTTGTCACAGGTTTTCTCGTGGCGATGTAAGTTGTAAGACTTTTTAAACACACGATGGCATTGGGCACAACTGAAAGACTGAGCGTACTGGCTCATATTGTAAATGAGGGAAAAATGACTCACGCCATTATCATCGAACACATTGACTTTCATAGTAGCAGCATACCGTTCTGTTGATCGCCGAACCAATTCAGCCACAAATGTATCCTCCTCCTCACATCGTAATCGATACACAAAGATATTAATATCGAACAGTCTTTCCACGTCATCCAAATTCTTAAAGGGAACTCCATGGAAGTGCCGCTTATCCATGTCTTGCTGCTCTAAATACTGCTCCCAATAGCCATCGGCCACTGTGTCACAAGCGTAGGGTTTACACTCGTCCAGATGCACGGCCAAACATCGAAACAGACATTTCCGGTCTTTGTAGGGCCCCTTAGCCCCTCCTGTTAATCCATTCAGGCCTTTTCGATGAAACAACCACGGGGGAAGTTGTACAGGAGCACCGATCGGGTGATCTCGCATTTTCGTAACGAAAAATGTGACGTTAGTCACCATTTCCACAAGCCATTGGGTATTGGGGCGTTGCAACTGGGCCCATTCCAATGGATCCAACGTAGTCAATTGGTCGATGAGTGGCTCGAGAGAAATCGCATCCGTCACCGTGAACGGCTGATCAAACACATAGGTATTATTGCTGGGATAGAAATACCGCAGTTGGTTCGTCTCCTTGTGCCGTAAGATATACCCAAATGTCATATTCAACTTATAGGCCGTCACCTGATCTTTGAAAATGTTCTCGGCATAGGTAGTGAGATACGTGAGGTCCTCCAACCGAAAATTGTACAAGTCCAAAAGACGACGGTCACGGTGAAAACAATGGCGTATGGTAGCCCAGTGTCGTTGATAAATGACCCTCACACGCTCGTCTTCAGGCAAGACTTCAACCGGTGGTGCTGCTGGGTCCAAGGGAAAATCTTCTCCACGTCTCATGCTTTTCGTCTCATACAAGCGGATAGGCAAGCAGGCAAACAGGCAGGCAGGCAGGTCAGGTAAGTCCAATTGAAATACACCCCTTTGCCTAAAAATCGACTGCTTTTATACGTTTTCCGGTGAGTGGAGTGGGTTCAAAATGGCGGCACCTTATTTTACACACACAACACCATAAGCCGCCATTTTGAACCCACCCCACTCACATCCCAGGTCAATCAGTGCACGGGGTGAGTGGGGTGGGTTCAAAATGGCGGACTTTCAGTGGTTTGGAGAAAATAGGATGCCGCCATTTTGAACCCACCCCACTCACATATCACTCACTGACCCGGTGAGTGGGGTGGGTTCAAAATGGAGGCCCCTTATTTTACACACACAACACCCTAAGCCGCCATTTTAAACCCACCCCACTCACCCAGGTCAATCAGTGCACGAGGTGACTGGGGTGGGTTCAAAATGGCGGACTTTAAGCGGTCGGGAGAAAATAGTGTGCCGCCATTTTGAACCCACCCCACTCACATTAGGCCACGCCCCCTCATCACGCATGCGCACAACCACACTTTCACACAACTCAAAAGTTCTGCGCATGCGCAGTGAAGCGCTATTTGAACGAAAGACTCCTTGTATACTACTTTCGTCGTCTCCAAGTAAATCTACGGGTTGTAGGATTGTATATCCGCCATGGGTCACAAAGGTTATATTCACTTTTCAACAAAAGAAGTTCCTGTCTGGACTTGGGATTATTAATTGATACATAATTGAAATAGTCTAAACCTGGATCTTGAACTAAGTTGAAATCTCCACAAATTATATAAAAAGCATTATCTATCTCATCCATTTTTTCCTTAAGTGTACTATAAAAGCTGGGTGTATCTTCATTAGGTCCATACAAATTGACTAAGGTCAGTCTATATCCATTCACACTGATGTCTAGTAATAAGCAGTTTCCCTTGTCATACTTAATTTCACGATGAACATTAAATTCAAAATTTTTATTAAACAGGATTGCAACACCTCTGGAATTTGATGAAACCGAATTAAAGTAACCATCGCAACCCCATTCAATTAAAATATCCTCAAATTCACTTTCCATAAAATGAACATCCTGAAGACAACACACTGCATATTTTTTACCTTGCAGATAATTGAAAACATCTTTACGTTTCTCAGATCCACCCAGGCCCTGACAGTTCATACTAATAATACTTAAATTTTCCATGACAATTTTTTTTTTTTTTTTAAAGACTTGTTCACGAATTGTTTACTACGTAAATGCATATTCCACCAGCCTGTGGAGACCCATACTATAGTATACCAAGGCTCCATATAACGTAATTTACCTGTATACAATAAAATATTATTATTGAACAAACTCGGAAATATATATAGATAGAAAGGCAAGCACAGAGCTATACAATTCGGCCTCACGGAGAAAAATAGAGACCGACCTCCTTTGTCCAAATAGGACAAAAGGAAACAATAAAAAAGACTCGCGACTCCCAGACACATCAATCTGACAGCCTGTCTGGTTGGAGGGGTCGCCACGCATATAACCTTCATATAACATCACACCAAATTGTCGAACGGGTGTTGCTATACACAAAAAGAAATACATTCATATTGCAAGTCGACAGTCTCAGCCGGCATATTGGATCAAAACCTACATGTACAATCTAGATCATCTACTTCTAATCATTTGAAGTTACATTTACTGTAATAACTCATTGGAGAATTGTATTAGCATGTAAAACGCTAGCATGATCAATTCCTATCAGTCTGGTATAGTTAATAATCGTATATACCTGTACCGAATTCTAACATTGTTCAGTTGTAAACAATTGAGTATTTAATATCAATTCGTCGAAACGTTTTAACCTAGAAGACTCTACTTGCCAAATTACTGTCAGCCAACCGTTAACTTCAGTCCACATATTCCACTTTAGCAAACATATTGCTTCTGTATGATCTTATTGAATACAAATAAGCGGAGATTAACTACAGATCTGCAACTACAGACCAAGGGATAAAAAAATAATATTTAATTATTCATTGAGTCAATTGATTATTTTCTTCATTTTTTATCATCAATTTATGTTCATTCTCAAGTGTCAGCTGATAAAATTCATGCCTGTAATATGTAACAATGGGCCAGTTAGAGTTTAATCACTTGTTTAGTAGGGTAGAGTACATAACAGAATAATAAAATCAAATCAATACAGAACAGACACATTGATATATATACATACTGCATGATAAGACAAGGGCAGTTATGGCGGGGTCCGGTCTATACAGTTTAACTTGGATTTACCAATGATTAGATTATAATAGGCCTACCTAGTCCTCATCGACTGTCAAATGTTGAATTGAGAAATTCTGTATGTGTGTATGAATGTGTGTATATTGTACCCAGCTCTTGTGGGCTCAAACGTTTTTTTTCTGGTACAATAAAGTTCAATTGAATTGAATTGGATGCCAGGATAATTGAGCACAGAAAAATATAGAACAACTGCGGTACGCGTTCTGGAAAAAAAGGAGGGATCAGACTATAGGTAGAACGTCAGATGCTACGTCAGAGGTCAATGTCCGTATCAATAGAAATGGTGTGGGAAGTGTGAGGTTTTCGTTGGGACTCCTCTTGAATATTTATTTTATCAACAGAGAGAAGTCGACAGAAAATTAATTATTATGCCAACACACTTCACCTGAGAGACACTACCAGGACGCAATACAGAAATTAATTAACGAATGTCGCTAAATTAAGTAAGCAGGTGGTCTTTGATTACCTAAGTAAATTACCCCCCCTTGTGCGCCTCACCATTCATGACATCAGAAACTCCACATCACTGTTCGCGGATATCCCACACCGTACCTCATAACAATGTTAGAAGGCTTTCAGATTTATACGCCAGTGCTGGTGTGAACTCCTGAAGGACTTAATAGTAGTACGCCTTATTAATTACTTGCAAAGCTAATGTAGTGTGTGAACGTGTGAGGTAACAACTTGAGAAATAAAGAATGTACTACTTCAACGCAAATGTAGAATCTATCGAACTATTTTTGGTCGCCATTTTGGGAAATAAGGTGGGTTGAAACCGCCATTGCTGCGGGGAAAGCGGGCGGTGATATTGATGACAGCTCAATTTTTGTGAAATGTCTTGATATCCTTGACGTTATTAGGTTGTAATTGTGCGTACTTGTTGTGGCAACATTGGTTGCACTTAGGTGAGACTTCGAACGGATATAATTTGGATATAACGTGAGAAATCTGGTGGTCCGGCGTCTGACGGTTGGTATTTTTGATGTTGTTGTTGTTGCAAAAGTCAAGTATAATTTTGATGATCATGATTCATAGCAGGATAATACAGATTTACAACCACAATACTTTTCATGGGCATTTGATGTCAGTCCATTTCAATTTAATTGACCCACCAATACTACTAACATTGTCTGTCACAGGTGAGGGGATCTTATACATGTATGTCTGATGTTTACACCGAAGTCAAGAGATGAATCATGAATGCAAACTTATGCCTCGAATTATTTGCCTAGCATGACTGCCCGGTTATTGGACCCTTTTTGTAAAGATCAGTCTGCAGGCCGGTCATGCAACCACGTATGGCAAAATAAGTAACACTGGCTAAAAGACTGCATCTTTGGTAATAGATCATTATAATAAAAGACTGGAGAAAAAATAAGGGGAGAGACTGGGAATTACATGTAGTTGAAACGCACTGACCATCCACGGTATGAAAATTTTAGTTGTGCCCAGTTATTGGACACTTTTTTAGTGATGGATTTATATGAAACTCACTGATCAACTTACTGTGAAATTATTTGTCCCACAGTCTTGAGTAAACATCCCAGAATAATTACTGTCTGTTTCACATTAAAAGGGCATGGGATTTTCGGCAATGTTCTGGAGTCAGTTCTTCTCAGAGCATTGAAATTTTTCACAGTATCTATATGTAATTTGTGCATTTTATTCTGAAATTTATAGAAAATCTATTCAGAATCAAGGAAAATCTCCAATACCTCGCATGTTATTTCATAGCTCCCAGTTACAATATTACAACAGTGCAAGCCCAACGTCATTGTGCTTTGAAAATAACATGCGAGGTATTGAAGATTTTGTTTTGATTCTGAATAGATTTTCTTGAAATTTCATAATAAAAATGCACAAACAAGCTCACGGCATGCATACATGTGCTACTATGTTCAGGGAAACGGAATCTTGACAATCATGATAATGCAGGATTCAACCCTCACCTCCTGAATTGAGGGGATGATCTTTGGGTCAGCATAAAATCCTTCCAATGCAGGAAGATTTTCATTGCCATTGTCACTTGCCAACATAACTTGGAAACTAGTAGCTGTAATACTCTGATGTACAAAACAATTTATCACAGTTACAGGTCCATCCACTTACGGATCCAGACCAGAGACGGGTTTGATCCATCTCGACCACAATTTGAGGAGCAACCAGTTTTCAGTATTCATCTATTTATTTTGCCTCCATAAACATGATCAAATATTCTATTTAATATCCCTATGTATTTGACCCTTTATCAGGCTTCAAATTTAACCAAGGCCATTCATTGCCTAAGTTGTATACCCTACCTACTGGCCTTGATTCCCGCTGCAAATTTTGAAGTAATTTTATGTCGGCCAGGCCTTAGTGTCCTTAATTCCACCTAATTGGCCTTGCCGTCAAATTTCATAAGTTCGAATCCTGACTTACAACATGAATAAGATGGCTTGAAGATTGAGTTTTTCCTTCATTGTGGGGCAATATCCAAATCTTTACCACATACCCTTCGGTCTCGATCCGACGTATAGATTGAGAAATCCAGTGAATTTCATAGTTATTATACCATACTCCTAAAAGTTAGGTAATCGACTCCCTGGCCTTGATAAATGTATGAATAATAAAGTGTTTAAACAATTACAATGTAATGTATCACTTGTCCTCTACAGTGGCAGCCAGACACAATGTTTATCTTAATATGGAATTAGACTGGGGATTTCCGGCGTATCTGGAGTAACTGATGATTGTGGTTAGAAAATAGAGAAACTGGCTTCCCAGGATTTGTCTCTTGCATGTAGATGATTGCAAGGGTCTGATTTCTGAGTTCTAGGTTATTCGTGAATCTTTTCTCCTAAATCTGCACCAAATGAACTTAAAAGCTGAATGACTAAATTTATTTACATGTATATCATCCGTAATTTAGTTCACACTCCGGTCATGGTAAGTATTGGCCTTAGATCCTCAGACAGCTTGTCGTAAGAGGTTCCCGGGTGTGAAAAGGAATAGGAGCCTACTTGTGGGGTTTCTGGTTATGAAAAGGAATAGGACCCAAATATTGTGATGACTGGAATACAGTTAAAAGCGACATCAAATCATATTCACTCAATAACTCATTATCTGAAGTATTATAATTTATTAATATTATGACTAATTAGACCATAGTGAAATATCCTGCTATTACCAATACTAGTGATATTAAACTTGAACAGCATATTTAAAAAGTGTAACCCAGGGGGTTTTCTAGACACTTTTTTCATCGTGGTAACCACGATGAAAAACAATTACAAATTGAGTTTTTGCAAAATTTTGTAAATTGAGTTTTATTGCCGAAAATTGAGTTTTCTAAAATTTTGAGAATTTACGCGAAAAATTGAGTTTCTGAGAAATCTAAACTGAGTTTCGTCGTCTGTTATCCCGTCCCCCTCCCCCCAAACCCCCGCGAGAAAGAAAAAAAAAACGTGTGACCAGCCACGCCACTCGAGTCGAGATAAGCACTCAGGATTTGTAACTGATGTGCAGACAGATAACTTGTGTACCTTTATTATTCAATCGTATAGCTCCGATAAGGACGTCTGGTCATGAACTGTTCTCATTTCAGTCGTATAGGTCCGATAAAGACATTGTCCTGAATGTTTCTCATTTCAAAGCAAATTGTTCGGCGACGTTTTCGACGATCGAACTAGTCCGCCATTTTGATATTTCAAAGTTACGTCCCCTCGCCGAAAAATTGAGTTTTTCATCTTTTTGAAATTGAGTTATATAAAGGAAAAGTGTCTAAATAACCCCTGGTAACCGTGGCACTAATGTAAGTGTAGGTCATATTCAAGATAACGATGTGAATAACAAAATGCAGTGAAGTTTTGCCCCAACATTTCCCTCGTATCTCGGAGGACTCCAAAGGCAGATTTCTACAGTAGGAGAGAAATTTGTGCTGCCTCTTTTGACGTCAGAGATGACGTATAAACGACGTAATACTTCGAGCATCCTGCACCGTCTGTGGGACGTCGCGGCAATGCAGGGAATGGAATAGTTTTGTAACAATGTTGCGTTCTGAACTTCTGACGTGGTTTATCGTTCGATAATAAAGTCACAAGTTCCGACATGCTTGTGGTGCTGTGCACTATAATAACATTAATAACACTGAAATTGTTAAAAATTAAAGTCGTAAAAGAAGAAAAAAGGTATAAATTCTATAATTTGGAAGATTATCTTGGATACGACATAAACTTGCAGAAGTACCACAGTTACACTTTAAACCATGTTTTCTATTGTTACAGCATTCAGGTCAGAAGTTTGATCATTATTCTGATCAATGTGGCAAGTTAAGTTTAAAAAATTCAATTTTTCAAACTAGTGTGTCACACTCTTTAAACTGTGCATACTAGCCAATCACAGTCACATTGTGTATGCAGTTATACCAAATCTACTGGTTTGACAGCTTCCAGTGTGCAACAAAAAATAGGACTCCAAATATAGGTCAACTTTCTATTCTCGATTACAAACCTTCATTCAGAATATGTTAAAGGAGTACTTTCTGTATTTTACATAGGCTCCTTTTGCAAAAGTTATATCAAACAGTTATTAACCTAATTTTGATTGTCTGTATTGATTTGCAAATTAACAACGCAAGTCATTATAATCACAATGTAATTAAACTGGCATTTAATTAATCCTTCAATCCATGTACTACAAATTTCCATGACAATCACATTCCAGAGTAGCTTGATATATTATGCTACTCAATATGATTGCAGGTTATTGAATTAGTGCCTCACTTGTATTAGAGCGCCTGCCAGTCATCGTCAGGTGTGAATGTGATTGTCAATACCTGATTATATACATATATGAGCACTAGCACTTCATCAATGCAGTTTGACATATTCACACATCACACCCTGCATACCAAACGGCTGTTCCAACTTCCGCCGGAGGGTGAACTTCCGCCGGAGGGAAATTACAAATTTGAGAAGCTAAGTAAGTTCAGATTTTCCATTTTTTTGGGTAGTTTTCACGTATTTACTACTCGAAAATTCTCAAGGGGACGTGTTAGCAATTCGTGTGAAATTTTCAACTCGTCCTTGTATTATTTTTTAATTACAATTCATTTTATCTGACATTAAGAGCTATTTTGCAACATAACAGTGATTAGATGCTTAAAAAATCATCTATTTGTGTATCATCCGCCAAATAAGTTATAGATATATGAAGAGTAGTTTCTTAACAGCAGGCTGATAGCTTGTAGTTTCAAATAGTTCAATCTACACTTCGGTCAATGTTAGTTTTTCTAGCTCATGCATGTTCGTATATGGTACAAATACCGCCGGAGTAGCATGTCTCGATGATATGATTACCGCCGGAGGATCTAATCTCTAATTGCGTTTGTCTATGTACACGATCAGGCCACTTTACTATATGTTAACCATGCAGACATAGCCATGATCATCACTAACTTTATCCTCGACATTTACGCTCCATCGTGCCAACTCGTGTATTGGCCTAGGTGTTCTCGTCAGCATTGTAATTTTCCGGTCTGTATGGCGAATCATTCTTCTCTGTGTCAGAGTTTGTAACCCCCTAAACTGTCGGTGGAACAACGATATTTCTGACAGCATGAGGTATATAATCTGACGCAGTGAGAATGTTGCGAATGTGTATCCGTCAGATACAGTTTATAGGTATCGGATAACCCTCAAACATTTTTGAGAGCATTTATTTAGAGCAGCATTAAACGTTTCTGAACAAGAAGTGCCGTAATAGATAACAATTTCTGAGTTTATTGAGTTCTTTAAACTACACGATTTATGGAAAAATTAGGTAATAAAGACAGGTGGCAACTCACTAGGTTAGCGTTACACTATGATGAAGATCAAAGCAGTGATGCGAACAATGTGACGAGAAAATAACATAATGACTGAAAATAAATTCGAAATGGTAAATATCGTAGCTAGTACTTACCACGGCATGTGCAAGAAACCCAGACGCGGCGTGATGTGCACACGAACTGACATCCCGGCTCACGTCCAGCCGGTCCAAATTTAGCATTGTTCGAGATGGGAGGTCCGATTATAAACTGCTATATCTGAATAAATATAGGTTCCCCCAAACGTATTTACCCCTACAAAGTTTCTACAATATATCACCTTCCCCATGGTACAAATTAATGTAATTTATGATTTTATTTGGCGGATCTAAATTCGATTTAAATGAAGTAGTAGTGTGAATCCCTTCTCCATGTTAAACGAAGGGGAGAATGCCTTGACCGACAGCATAGATCTAAGAAGATGATTGATTTCACCCTCTTGCATTACCAATGAAACATTTATTTACCCCTCACCAGAAAGATAAAGGTTTATCTGAAAAATCCATGTAATTATATTTGTGAAAAAAATATGAGAAATTACGTCAAAACACTTTTGAAAGAGAGCGAAATTCAGCTTTTTTGGCGGAGTCACGGTCGGTTGAACACCTATGGTTGTGTCTGATTGGACGAAAGTTAATATGCTGGGCAGCGGCCTGAGGTCAACATATGGTCAGAGTAGCGTGTGCGAGTTAAGTCTCATTGATATATGAATGACTTTCTTTGGTAGGCCTTATGTTTAGAACTGATCCAGGCAATGATAGGGCCTAACTATTGTGATTCAAGTGAGATTTAGACCTCAGACCATAAATGACGAGGAGTTGTGTGTTTAACTCCGTGGATTTAGTTTAAAGACGTTCCTCACCTTTGCTGATGCGCACAACGTCGCGCATGTATTTATACTAGCGCGAATGTCAAATGACGTTGCATTAGGTAGTCTCCCTTTGACCACGCTGCTAACAGCACACGCCATGGCAACGTCAAATGATTTCCGGCCACTTTTAGAGGAAATCTGTGTCGAACGATATTAGAAGTCAAACGAGTTCGGTGACCCCATTATTGGATGGGAATAATTAGCTATAGGCTTTAACAGTTCGACAATTCCATGAGCAAATTATCATTGAATTCAGATGGAAATGGTCCAGTCTGAAAGACAAAGACCACGTGAACATGAGCAACGCCCCCATTGATATTTGGTGGTGTGTGACAATTTTTGGAGCAAAATCGTACAATTTAAATTTCATCATTTTTTTTTACAAATTAGACAAAAACGCCCCATAGGTGGCGTCTTGAGCTTGAAAGTGAGTTCGATGACTTTAGTAATTTTTCTCTCGAAATGAATTTGTATATTTTCAAGGTACATCCGTGCAAAACTTGGTGAAATTCTGACGATGATTTCTTAGGGTGAGGAACGTCCTTTTATTGGGCCTAACGATTGTGATTCAAGCCAGATTTAGATCTCAGACCATAAATGGTGTGTTTAACTCAGTGGATTTCGCCTTAAAATAGTATCGTTTTCATTTGTTAGATGGATTCAATATTGAGTGAGGACGGTACATTCATCTACCTCGGCCAAGAAGAGACAGTGGTACTCCGGCGGTAACTGTATCATATTATTATTGACTCCGGCGGTAGTCAGATCTCACTCCGCCGTATGTTGTATCAGCACTTCCACACAGGTCATATTCATGCGTCTTAAAATCATCGAAATTCTTCCTTTTCAGATATAAATATCATCTTGCCATTAAGAGGCAACCTCGTTTTACATAATGATCGTAGGTATATTCTTGATTAATTAGATAAAATGCATATTTGATGTAGTTTTTCTAAGAAAGGTTTCTAGATTCGGCTTCTAATGGATGTAATTGTCTATTTAGAATTATCCCGTTCTCAAAAAACACGTCAGCTAGTTAAATGAACGTACCATCTAAACGATTGAGACAATTTGATATTGCTGATAGGGTATGGTTCTGACATATCAACGTAAAAACCAACAAGTTGTACTACCATTTTTCAGGCCTTGCATTTTGACCCGGCCCCGTGATCGACCCCGTGAGCACTTTTCACGGGGATTTTTCATCGGCCCCGTCAAATCAGTCCAGTGAGTATATTCCCATATCTTCACAGAATAAATCTAATCCTAGTACTGTGTCTTCTCTCTTGACGACTTGTGCTTGGGCCAAGAAAAAAATGTCTACCCAACCGAGTCTAAATAAATCGTGCGAGTCTAATAATTTTACCAGCAAATTCCAACGAAATCACTACGAAGGCCGTTTTTACAACAACAACAACCGTAAAGCGGTGCGACCACTGTCAGCATACCGTAAAGTGTGACGTGACTGTAGAGCAGCATGGCATGGCGGCCGATTGACGATCTTTTCAGCAAATAAAGCACCTACTTCTAGGTCGGGAATCGAGAAATCAGCAACGTGATTACGGTTCAGTCGATCTGATCATGTTTATCAGGACAATTTTAAACATATTCTCCATCAACTTCGAAAGAAATCTACTGATTTTATGGCTTGAAATGGCGTTTGTTGAAGCAGTGTTTCGCGGACACGGCAACTTGCAAATGTGGTGTTCGTTTTCAGCGAAATCGGCGACAACACAGTCAAAGTCGCCGTCAAAGTCTAACCGACCGGTACCATTTCTCCGCTAAAAAATCCAAAATTTCCCGACTGTTTTATTATGAATGCATTGCAATAAACCCCCAAGATTCAAGCAAGTACATGTAGGCCTAATAATTCTTCGTTTTTTTATACGCCCGCCAAAAAGGCCGACGTATTATGTGATAGCGGTTTCCGTCCGTCTGTCCGTCTGTCCGTCCCCCGTGTCTGGTCTATATCTGGAACAGTTTTCTATTTACAGTTCCAATTTTTGGTGAGTGGATACCCTACGGAGAGACGATGTGTCGCGTACAAAAATGAAGGTCGCGGTCAGAGGTCAAAGGTCACTGGCCTGAAAAACAGGAAATCAGTGAAGTGTTCGTGTCCAGTCTATATCTCTGGATGTTCTCTATCCACAGTTGCAATTTTTTGTGAATGGATACATCAGGTGGAGACGATGTGTCGCGTACCAAAATTCAGGTCGAGGTCAGAGGTCAAAGGTCACTGTTGCCTAAAAATCAGGAAATCATTGATAGTTTTCCATCTACAGTTCTAATTTTTGGCGAGTGGATGCCCTAGGGGGAAACGATGTGTTGCATGCCAAATGTAGGTCGAGGTCAGAGGTCAAAGGTCAGTGTGAATGAAAAATCAGGAAATCATAAATTTCTAATTTTTTGTGAGTGGATTCAATAGGGGGAAATGAAGTGTTGCATATCAAAATATAGGTCAAGGTCGAAGGTCAAAGGTCATTGTGACCCAAAAATCAGGAAATTATTAAAAATAACATTTTTTTGTGTCAGTAGATACATTAGGGGGACTCAATGTGTCACATATTAAAATGTAGGTCAAGGTCAAATGTCAAGGTCACTGTGACCCCAAAATCGTGAAATTGTTAAAAATCTTGATTTTTTGTGTCCATTGAGAAATTACGGGGAGATGGTTTGTCATGTACCAAAATTTAGGTCAAGGTCACTGTGACTCCAGAATCAAGAAATCTTTGAAAAGTACTTTTTTTTGTGTCAGTAGATACATTACGGGGACATGATGTGTCACGTACCAAAATGTAGGTCAAGGCCGAATATCAAGGTCACGGTGACCCCCAAAATCATGAAATTCATAAAAATCGTGATTTTTTTGTGTCCATTGATACATTGACGGAAGACGATGTGTCATGCACCAAAGTTTAGGTCAAGGTCAAAGGTCAAGGTCACTGTGACCCCAAAATCAGGAAATCATTAAGTCACATTTTCATATGCCTGTCGAAGACGAGGTCATGTAATGCGATGTTGCGTTCTGTCCATTCATCCATGCGATATCTCTAGTTTCAAGGTATGGAATGGTATCAGATACCTTACTCGCATGGCGAAGAGGAGACATACATCAATTTGTCAAATGTCAAGGTCACAGTCCCCAAGAATTGAATCAAGTTTAGCTGACTATATGTGTTAGGTTGGAATATTCAGAGTTCTCTCCCCTACATGTATATGGCATTTGTCCTGTGGAGTTGTCTCCCATGTTTGAAACAGCTACATTTAGTTAAACTGTTGTGAAATAGAAACCATACATTTACTAGTTTAACGTGGAGAGGGGTCCTTTATGAACTTCATACCCGTTTATCAACTCAAGAACAAAGGCTTACTTCATCACTTTCTTCTTCCTTCATGAAAAATTCTCTCGTCTGAAAGAAATCCATTTGCAGGAAAAGTACTATTTTCTTGTGTTTGACTATTGTCGATTTCATTGTGGGATATGTGAGCTCTCGGTTCTTGCTTCAAGGTCACCTAGTTTCCAAGAGTTAAGCTCATTTTAGTTTATCATTCAATTTTAGATGTGATATGTTACATTCTCAGAAGCACAAAATTGTAGACCTTTTTCCGGATTGCTAGCTACGAATTGGAATCAAGGCGATTAAACAACCGTGAAATTTGGACCAATGTAATTCCAGATATACGGGCGTATATTGAAGCCCTTTGGGCTCTTGTTGAGAAATGGCGTGTTCAAATCGTACAATCCCGTCTCGTTTCTCAAATTGCTCGAATTAGATAGGCGCCTGTAACAGATCTCCATGATGTTCAAATTAATTTCCCATCTCATTTTATATGTCAATTTTTTTCTTCAGGCTTTTCCAGAAAATAAGTGCACTCCCCCTACGGAAGGCACTGGAATTTCACATGGAATTTTGTATTTTTCACTAAAAATCCTTGAAATTCTACAGGGAAATTTCATCATTCCTGAGGGGAAATCCTTGGAATATATTGATTTTTTACACAGTGAAACTGACCTTACTGACATATGCGTTCGTGTGCAAACACGGATTAACAAGTGAAGAAATTAAAACAATAGCACAGTTCATTTCCCGCCTAATCACCCACGCCAGCACTCAATCACAATAGATCTGCACTTCTTTACTTAGCTAGCTACTGTAAAGATCGTGTGTAAAGCTCCAGCGTATTACGGAAGGATTTTACGTTTACAACGAGTGATAACATCATCTACAAGTCTACAAAGCAATGAAAAGATCAAGTTGGGAAGTATTCTTGTGTATATCTGTCGATAAAATAATGGCCTCTATGTTCTGTTCCGTCTGTGGGAAGTCTAAATCAACGACCGACTTACATTCTGTTTGTCTTGCGTGTCGAGGCAATATTGCTTGTGATTGTACCCATAGATGTCAGGAGTGTCAACAATGGCCCGATGATTTATTTCAAGATATAATGACCGGGTCTCGTGCGGGTTCCCTTCCCCCTGGTTTAATGTCGGAGACTAATATCATGACTCCGCCCTCCCATTTTATTGAAAATGGGACGGCGAAGAAGCCTGCATCGATTGGCAGTCCTTGGATGGGCCCTTTACGTTCTTTATTAGATAAAGGTATTGCACCAAGCACTAGTACTTTTGTTTCTGATCTGTCCACAGGTAAAAGGAAGAAACAGGTAAAAGTAATGGGGTCCGTCCTAGATGAAGGTACGGGAGAGTCAGCCGAGGTCACAGTGGAACTAGATCTTCCCGAAAGTGTGTCCCCCATGGAAAGGAGATCTCACACAATCGAGACGAACGAGATGAGGACCACTTTGACTCCGGGCATAAACACTGGTGACGTTGTAAGTACGCCCGTATGTGCTGTTGGGAATGATATCACTGGGGGGACTCCCGCTGGGAATACCCCGATATCTAATAATTCCCAGGTGTCGTTTGTTGGTCGTCAACCAATTTCGACACTCCCTGTTGCTCCAGGGGCAGCCTTAGGCATGGTAAGTGGTGCTGTAAATAACTCTGGTGTAATACCAGATATAGTTAATTTCAGCACAGCAGACAATACCTCTGGTGGATATAGAGACAATGTATCCATGGTCTTACCAGGAGTAAACTCCACGACCTTGCGTAATATCCCAGTCACGGGAGTTATCACGCAAGGCCGGGTAGGATTAAATCCCTTGCAATTGAACACCTTTGGGTTGACAAACGCAGGGGATCGAGGTCATTGTTCTGCAGGAACAATGCCAGTTTCACACTTAATACCTCAGAGTGTTAATAGAAACAATACGGCATTTTTCCAGTCACAACAGGGTATGACTGAGAATGGTTCTGGGTCGGGTGTCATAAACCCATATAGGGCCCATTATCAACTTCCTGTCAGCCAATTCCGGTCGCCTGCGGGTTCCGGTATGGTTAACTCCGGGATTCCGGTTAGGACTTTTCGTCCTTCCGGTCCCACTATAAGGAGGCCTGTTGTGACAAACCCCGGTGGGTTGAGACTTCCGGTTCGTCCGGAAATGCAGTGGGCTAGGCCTATTGCATCCCCTTATAGGCGGGTCTCTAACAGTCCCCAAATCAATACGGGAGTTCCGGTTATTGATGGTTCTCTGTCTGCTGTTATTCTGCAAAGAATGGAACAACAGGCAGCTGAACTAGATCAGTTCCGGCGACTCTTGACTTCCGCTTCCGGTACTGTTCAGGTTCCATCCCCGGTTCCGACACAGCTTCCGGTAGTATCGTCTGATCCGATTGATTTGTCTACTGACCCATCGATGAGACGTCAGGGAGTCGCGCAACGTCAATCCATTGAGGATAATGACAGTGATCATGATCCGGAGAGACGTTCATATTCAGAGGTACTAGAAGCTCTATACGAGTTGTACCCTAATATGTCACGACCCCCACTGCCGACGTCCTCTCGCCTACATACTATGGCAGAGGCTCCGTCGACAACTACCATGCAGACGTCGTCACTTCCTGCGTCAGATGCCATTCATGGTTTATGTTCCATTCTTGATACGGTTTTAGCCCAGCCTAAAACAATGCAGGAACGTATTACAAGAACGGGAAAACGTGCACTCTTTAGACCGGCTTCCGCTTCGGCACCACTTCCGGTGGAGAAGCCCACGTCTAGAGCGTACGGAATTCATGATTCGGCATATGACTTAAAGGCCGCGGAACCGGAACCTGATCTTGCCGACATATGTAAAGGCAACAAGGTCCCTTCCAAGGTCTTGATCCCGCTAACTGATAAGCAGTCTTCTACTATTGAAGAAGCTACGCGGCAGGGGGTAGCCATAGCCTCTCACATGGACTGGTTTCTAACGGCCATATCCACTGTGTTGAGCAGGTTGTCGCGTTCGCAGTTAGCAGCCAGTAGTAGTCCTGAGCTACAATTACTGGCGGATCTTCAGAACGTGGCTGCTAAAGCTAATGCTGATGCAATGGCTTTAGCCGCGTTCAATGCTGCGATGGTTGTTCATCTGAGACGACAAGCTTACTTGTCTTCCGTTGTCAA